>NJPR01000012.1:0-98978 GCA_002946385.1 Rutstroemia sp. NJR-2017a WRK4 | reverse complement strand
TTTTTCCCCCCCCCCCCCCCCCCCCCCCCCCCAATGCGGCGAGATACATATGCATCCAGTCTAATTTATCATCACTCGTCTAGATCCACTCATGCCCGAATCTTCGAATCACGTTGTATTCATACAAATACGACGTTTATCGCAAAAAGAAGATTGGTGCACGGTTACGGAAATGTTACAAGCTAATTTCTTACTTGTGTGGTACTCTGTACAGTAAAACGCAGTGAAGTGAAGTGGTGCTGTGGGTAGGCCCGTCTAGGCCAGGTCCTGTTGTTGGAGGAATCTGACCAATGTAACGTTTTGCTGTGGTAAGCTTCGCGATCAGGGGAAAGGGGGATAAAAAGAAAGCTTATTAGCGCATGGGTGTGAGCTGCAAAAAGGAAGTGATTTTTAACGAAGCGGTTCTGCATTCAACTCTCTTCAGCCGGTTATGGAATTGCTGAAAAGGTGCTGCAAAGGTGCTGCTTGTCTAAATTATATCTGTTCATTGGCATGATACTGTACGGAACTACCCCTTCTAGATCTTATCATGATCTAAATCGGAAGTGGACAAGCTAGCTTTACAAGAAATGCAATTTATGCTTTCTGTCCTTCGACTTTCTCATTAGTGTACTTGCTGATCTTTTTCTTCCCTGCATAGGTTTACCGAACCTGCATACAATGAACTTTTACGAAACTGGAAAGGATTTTCTAGTCTACTCTGTACAATCAATCCTCTGTACATTTTTGATAGCCATCTAGGAGCATCTTATGTCGAAGTGAAGTGTTCAGAAGTGCCATAGCTACATCAGTACGATCCTACACAGCAAGGTTGAGCCGAGCAACACAAAGAGGCCGACAAGCCTATAGAAATACCTAAGCAATGGCCCTAGAATACTGGAGTAGGTCAATCAATGAAGAAAGCTTGACAATCCCTCCGATCCAGCACTTGCTAGAACGAAGGAGTGGTGTTATCGAGCCCAGTTAAAAACAACGGGTAGATTCTTGAGCGTTCAAAGGTTCACTCTAAGGCACAACATTGCTCAACGTCCGTGAAACAAGAAATCTTCAGTATGAAGTGTAGTAACTTGGACACTGGCAGAAGATCTAGGTTAGTGCGATTGAATCGCCCGAGCAATGGTGACCACTGTACCATCACTTACACCTCTTTATCCTCAATGCTAGCGACAGAACTACCATTTCCCCGGCCGCTCGACGCTCGTACTTGGCCCACGCGAGCGATATACGTACTATGAAGATCGCCTTTAGCATCTCTGTTCTATGCTATCCATAACCAAGCTCGCAACACGGTAGGATACCCTTTAGATCGTGAGGCTCGTAGGGAGGACCTAGCAGCGCAAGTGCTAGAGGTCTTGGTATCCCCAGATTCTTGAAATATAACCGGGAGTATCGATGTCATGTTTGTTCCTCTCGATCGATCTGCATATATTGCTGAAGCTAGAATGTGGATTTCGCGTTTCGTTGCTTGAGGAGTTGATGTCGTAGGTGTCGTGAGTTCGTTTAGCATCAGTCGTTGCCGGATTTCACCCAGACGTGGGGTTTCGTAGCGCAATGCTGGACAAAAAGAACAACCACGCGGATTCTGTATGTCGATAGTGCGCTTGTTGTTGAAGCTGCTGATATAAATTCTGGTGTAAAGACTGGATTTGTGAGATTTAATGTCTACGAAGGAAATAATGATGCTATGATTCTGATTCCACGATTCTATCTTATCTCATCCGCCCACTAGCGTCTTGGCAACTGGAGCTCTGGAGCATAATCCCTGTTCACGTCTCATCCTCCACAGACAAACGAAAAGAGCTCACACCGCACGTTCATCCAACCACCGCAAAACACGAAACACTTTGACTCCCATCTCCATCATCGCTCTCCACTTTGCTTTCTTTTCCCTCTTGTAAGGACCTACAGTTCGTGGGTCTATTTCATGTCGGTCTAAGACAGCAAACGCATACCATATGTACATCCAGCCCGTTATCGTGAACCTCAATTGATTGAAAATCCGGAGATATGGATCGATACCCCTCACCTCCACTCACGAGTTCTCCGAAGCACGATGATCTCCAAACAAACCGACACGGCTCCGGTCATTACGGGAAAGTCTCTCAGTCCACAGATTCGATAAACCGAAATGGATATCCTACTCCTACCAGCTCGAACTTCCCTATCAGATCAGGTAGCGGCACATATGGAGCAGTTCCAGCGCCGACCGATTCTTACGTATCAAGCTATCCAAACGAGTATCAAGTCTCTGGATTCCCTCCACCACCGACGAAAGTGACAGTGCAAGATTCCTACTACAATCAAGAATACTACAATGGATCCGGTAAGCATCGTCCAGCGCAGGAGACCTACTACCAATCCACTTCCATGCCTACTTCTCCATCACAATTGAACCCAGCTCAACATCCTTACTCCGAAGGTTTTGACCCTGCACATCCATCTCGTCCAGCTGCACCGCCGCGTCGTTCCAGTTCGCCAATTCCAAACACTGAGTCGATCCCCAGCACTTACTTCCCAGGCACTCAGCCCATTCCCGGACCAATCCGTCGTCGATCCTCGCCCACACCGGGTCGCATCCCCTCGCCCTACAACCACAAACCTCTTTCACCTTACAATGCATCTCGACCGCAGCCTCGCCCAGGCCTCGTCAGAACCGCAGTCCGACGTCTAAAATCATGGGTGCGATCGCTCATCTCATGGATTCGAAACAATCCCATCAAATTCGGACTTCTTGCCTTCCTACCATTCCTCTTCGGGGCTGGAATATGGAAAACCATCAAGGGTGTGAAGCACTTGTTCGATCACCTCATCAAGAACAAATGGAAGAAGAAGGGCGAGAGACTTCAATTGCGAGACGAGTGGAAGGAGGAGCTCAAGGAGGGTTCCAAGAAGGCGAAAAAGGCTGTGAGAAAATGGCATGAGGATATTTTCGGGGACTTCAAAGGGTTCGCGGGTTCAAATGGTGGACCACTTGATGGGGTTTTGAAGATCATTCAGATGATGATGTAAGTGCCTCTCTCCTCCTCGCCTTCATGCAATCGCATACGTCTATATACAGTGCCACATTCTCATTGTGGAGCAATATTGCTGGAACCTTCATTCTCATCCATCCTCATCCATTCTGATTCCCAATGTCTCATTTCCCTCATCATACTAACATATCTCGCCACAGGAACCACTACTGCAGACTCACACCATCCGCCCTCCCCCGAGCTGCTGCGATCCTCCTCGAGCTCTATTTCATCGACGTCAAAAAGCTCTGATTCTCTCCCCCGGACCAGAATCCCACATCTCAGATCGCTGCATACGACCTCATCTGAATATTTCCAGACATCCATCTACGCATTGCCATAATTTTCGTTTCTCCACATCTCATTCATGCCACATTTAAAGCGACCACTTGAAATTTTATCCTTATCCATCAATACGAATATCCAAACGACCAGACCATGATCTCATGATGACAGCAACGAGTTAACGAACCGACGATGACGCCAGAACATAAAAAAAAAGGAGTTTATGCTTAGTTTAAAAAACTTCCAGTTTCCTGTTCTAAAATTTGCAATCCAATTCTTACTCCCAAAACGTCCAGATTTTATATGCATGTGATGTGATATGATGCGATGTCGCGTTGTATATGCCGTGATGTGTTACTGTTGCGCCTTGCTATGCTCCGTCTCCGTCGCTGTTCTGGGTATATTTCGCTATGAGTCTTTCTATTTGTTTCAGCATATCTTGTATGCGGTATGGTTTGGTCGTTACGTCATCCTGGGGGTTTGTTAGTGTGATGCCTCCTGGAAGGGGTTGATGGGAATGGAGGTGGGGATATGAATGAGAAAGAGGGGGGATTTAAATATGAACTTACCATTCCTGCATCTATAGTCTTCATGATTTGATCTAGAAGGGGAGAAAATGTAAATATTAGTTATCCCATCAAATGTTTTGCAAAGTTTGTGCAAAAGGATTCCCCTTGCGTAAAACATCGGATTCCCTGGCGCAAACGAAGAGGAGAAGAAGAAAAGACGGAAAGGAGAAGACAAGACAGGAGCAGGAGAAAACAAACATACCCTTCCTCGCATTCGCAGTCACGGCAATCACGGGCACATGCCCTTTGATCTTACCCAAAGCTTCTAGTTCCCGGATCTTTTTCACGCAGGTGAGACCGTCCATGACGGGCATTTCGAGGTCCATTAGGATGACGTTGAGGGTGAGGGGCTAGGTGGGGAGAAGAAGGATTAGTTGGTGTTTGGAAGGAAAGAAAGAGGTTAGGAGAAAAGAACATACCGGACCTGCCACGCCATTGGCCCCCTCATCCTTATCCTTATCCTTATCCCCAACCCAAAACTCCGTCCGCATCAAAAAATCCAACGCCTCCCCCCCATGATTCGCCACACTCACTCTAAAGCCCTCCTTCTTCAACTGCTTACTCACCACCTTCTGATTCACCAGATTATCCTCCACAACCAGCACATGCCACCTATCCTTATCCTCATCCCTATCATCCTTATCCCCACCCCCCAACAACATCCCATTCTTCCTCACCACCCCCGGCGTCTCCGCCGCTATCCGTGCGCGGGACCGCGTCCGCACAAGCGCCGTCTTGATATCCTCACTCCCGCTCCCACCCCCCAATCCCATCCCCAAATCCATCATCTCCACACCGCACGCCTCGCGCAGCGCGTCTTCGCGGACCAGCAGCTGCAAATCCGTGCGGGCTTCGCTTTCCCCCGGACAGTGTGTGCGTCGCGTTTTGATGTAGAATTGAAACGTGCTGCCTTTGCCCCGCTCCGAATGCACGCCGATTTGGCCGCCTTGCATTTCGGTCAGTTGGCGACTTATAAAGAGGCCCAGCCCTGATCCCCCGTATTGCACGTGCGTTTTCGGACTGGCTTGCATGAAGAGGTGGAAGAGATTCGCGCGTTCTTTTTCGGAAAGTCCCCGCCCGGTATCGGTTACGGTGATGCTGAGGTACAAGATCTCGCCGTTGCCCCATTCGGGTTTGTCGGTTTGGTCGACGGAGTCCAGACGGCGGGGAACGAATTGCACGAGGGTGGTGTGGGAAGAAGGGGGGTCGAGCGAGGCGGTCATGTTGACGGTGATTTGGCGGGTGGGCTCGGTGCGGGTGAATTTGATGGCGTTGGTGATGAGGTTGATGAGGACTTGGAGCACACGGCTGGGGTCGAGGAGGGTCCAGCGTACTTGGAGGGCGGAGATGGACGGGTGTTCGACGAAATCGAGTTTGGTGTCGGCGCGTTTGAGCTCGGCGTCGAACATTTTGAGGGCGTTGCGGATGAGCTCGACGGGTTGGGAGGCTTCGGGGCAGACGACGAGGAGGTTGCTGTCTAGGCGGGAGAGGGTGAGTATGTCGTCTATGATGCGTTTTTGGTGCATGGCGCAGTATATTATTGTGTCGGCTCTGAATTGAATGGTGTGTTAGTAGGGTAAAAGTGGTATGGTATGTAACTCTGGCGTGGCAAAAGGGAATGTAGAGATTGGGAAGCACTTACGCCTCTATAGCCTCCTCTATCAAGTGAGTCTTTGCTAAATTTGGATGCTTCCGTAACTCCTTCGCCGATGCCGTTTTCTTGTAGCCTTCAAGATAATCTTGGTACTCGTGGAGGGAAGAAAGAATCTCATCAGCGCATCCTATCAATGCAGACAACGGATTCCTCATCTCGTGTGAAGTCATCTAGTTAAAGTTTAGTACAGTTCTCACCATCTCGCACAATTTTATTCTTACATCAATAAACCTCTCCTGCTGCTTTTTCATCTCCAAGGCTTGTTCCATCTTCGTCCTTAGTTGGTTTTCTGTCCACTTGATCCCCGATATGTTACTGATACAGCTCATAATCGTGGAAACATTGCCTTCGTCGTCGAAGTCGGGATATAAATCCAACAACAGGTATGTCTCAGTCCACTGCTCCTTTCCATCCGGTGTCAAATCAGGCGCCTTCCATGGAATATTAATCCTTGTGTGTAACTGCAGCGGCTTCTTGCCTGTAACCACCTGTTCCCAAACAGAAGTAACGTGGGCAAATTCGCCAGGCATCAAAACGTTATTCCATGAAGGTTTATCGCTCCCAACGTCAAGAGCGGTGAACTGGCGCCAGAGATTATTCGCCGTGAGGGCCTCTCCCTCCGCGGTCAAAATCGCAAGTCCAATTGGAGCCCTGGTGGCAAATCTTGCGAACTTCGTTTCGCTCTCGGAAAGTTTTCTCGATAATGACGCCCGATCCATCGCTTCCTGAGTAGCAAGTATACGTCTTCGGTCGATCTCTTGGCGAAGAATGAGAGCAGAGATTTGCGGTGTTGTGACTTGCTCGGTGAGAAGTTGTACCCATGATCGATAGTCGTCATCGAACGGTCTGTAGGGATTCAAACCTATAACCAGAAATGCCAGAAGATTTTTGTATTCTGAGCTTACGAGTGGGCAGACTACCACGTGAGTCGGCTCTCCAAATCCTCTCCATTGATTACCAGCCAGCGATTTCCTCTCTTCTTCACCCAGGGGTATTAGAATTTGTTCCATGCTATTCATGGCTTCCTTGAATGCAGAGCTCAACCAGTTTTTCTGGGAACACGCATCGAATCTTGCTGGCGCAATAGGATGCCCGGCTGGAATCCCGACATAACCTTCCAAAATGCAAGGCATGGAAGACGTGCTGAAGTGGGTTTTCGGAGGAGAGGTGGCTACCTCAGACGACTCGGATGCCGAATATAACAAACACATGGGGGCATCTTTATCTGCAAGCTCTAGAGCGCGAATCAAGTGACCCCACAGATTCTGGATTGTTCTGACATTACACATTTCAACAGTGAGAGAACGAACGACCGACATCCTTCTATCAATAAGGACTTGACGTGTGTTCTCAACAACAGTTGCATGTGATCCGATAACGTACCCTTCGTCGCCAATGATGGGTACAAATTTCCAGCTAAAATAACATTCCTCGTCAAAACCATGACGCTGAAGAAGAAGAAACATGTTGTCTTGGACGATTCCAAGGCCAGTTTCTTTTTGTTCGTCGAGCAGTGCTTTGAAATAATCCCAGACTTCGGCAAGTTGAACACAAGGATTCTGGCCTTGCATAGCTGGGTGCTTACGTCCAATCAATGTAGTGTACGCTTCATTGTAGACAACAGCATTCTCATCACCCCAAAACACACCAGCCTAGATGGATTCATTATTAGCATATGCCCCTGTTATCAAGAAAATACAGGTCGTTCGAAATAGTTTGACCTGTGACGACTCACAGGTAACGGGTCCGCGCAGACTATCAGTACTAATGATCGGAGTTGCCTCGGCCACCCACTCATGGGTCCCAAAGGACTGTTCTCCCAGTCGACATCGAGGGTCAACTGCTGGAATGGTGTTAATTCAAAATCTCCAGGTTTTGCTATCCAGTCTGCGAATTTTCTCTTAGGTTTCAAAACACTTTTGCCGCGAACAGGTAGAGTTGAATGATCCATATTTAGAGCCCCCCAACACCCCTAAAGGTAGATCCAAGAAAGCGCTTCCAACCAGCAATCACCAAATCGTGTCGGAATTTATCGATACATGAGATTCTACCAATTTTGTCGGAATATCGATGCGGTTTTGATAGCGGTACAAAGGGGCGCTGTTGAGGGTCTTGGTGTCACGAGTTGAAAGGATACTGAAACACCAGTGAATTAAGGCTACTTCGGCAGTGAGGTAAGTGGCACCCAATCAAGGCGAAGAGTTGATTCGAGGCTCCGGCGTCAAAATTTGAGAAGACAACTGTATGCGCAGGACACGACAGGTGAGGCAAACCTTTTTTGGCGGGTTGAACAGGAGAGATTTACAGTTCCCCACCAGGTCAAAGTTATACAGTAAGGTTCGAAGAAACCGCAACCTTACTGCAACCCGCCAAAAGAATTTTCCTGGTAATGACTTGCCATAAGGCCACCCGATACTAAGCATCTCGACCAACCAGGGCTCAAGCGCAAAATGTGAAATCCCCGAACGTGGTTAGAAGGGATGGGAATGCTATGAATCTGTTTGCTGAAAATGACATAGTGTTCCGCCAAATCTTGCTTTCCCATGCTCGTTTATCAGTGAATCGCGATCTCCTTTCGTCTAAATTGCCTATTGTGGCAAGCAAGCCTTGACTCACGTGCAGAATACCAATATGCGTGGATCTTGTGGTGGGGGCTGTCTCAGGCCATGTCGAGCCTTTTGAAGTTTGGGAGGAGACAATCTTCAAATCTCGTAGTTGAGAGATGAGAAGAAAAAGTCCTCGGCGTGTGCTAGAGACGGTGCTGCCCGTATGTCTGGGGACACACACATACAAGCCGACAACATGCGAGCAAGCAATACGGAAAATGGAATTGGAAATGCCTGAGACCCCTTGGTGGGTGGGCATCGTTGATTGGCCACACGAGCCTTTCATTACTCATGATGGGGATCTGTGATGAGATTCACAAGTCCCCGGGCCCCGGGGGTTTGGAGTGCTATGTGCGTACTTATTATATGCGTGCTTTTTCATTCCCATTTTCCGGTTGAACGTCACAAATTCTGGAACTCTGGCAGCAGATCTCAAAGGCGAAAACCGAGCGAACAAGGGTGTTTTCGTCCGGTCTTGTCTCGCCCTATCATCACGTGACAGAAAGCTTCGGAGCCTTTGCTCCAGATCTCCGCTGTGCAGCCAGACTTTGTTATCACTGGCGCTTGTCCTACCTTGGATAGCACCATGCGGGACGCACCAATACAGGAATGTGCAATGTGGATCTATCTTGATGTCAAACTCGAGCTGAGATAATCTTACGGAAGTACATTGACGGTAATGTTATCACGATAGCTCTATGTCGAAAAGATGCCTATATCTCACCATCTCGTTCTCCAGCAAGTTTTGCGTTCCGGCCTCGCTACCGCTCATCTCATTTGCTCATTCACCAAAGCGACAGTGTCAATTTCATCATGACGACCCAATTGCCCAGCGAAGAGAGCCCGTTGCTATCTCCTCAATCTGATCCGGAGATAAACGGCCATGGCCAAAATGGCAAACCCTCAGATACTCGTGATACGACATCTAATGATCTATCTTCACTCCAAATCTCCATCATCCTCTTAGGTCCATTTCTATCTGCTTTTGTCGCCGCAGTTGATTCTTCCATGATTGCAACTCTATCCTCTCCTATCGCCTCGTCGTTCGGTGCTCTCTCCAACCTCTCATGGCTTGCCTCAGCATATTTCATTGCCAACGCAGCAATTCAACCATTATCTGGTAAGCTTACTGATATTTATGGTCGGAGAAGTGGTCTCATTCTTGCCAATGTTGTGTTTGCTCTGGGGAATGCCATGTGCGGACTTGCGCAGACCGAATGGGTTATGATTGCGGGGAGAATTGTAGCTGGCTTGGGTGGAGGGGGAGTCATGGCGGTTGCAACTTTCATGTTGTCGGACATCGTGCCATTGAGGAATCGAGGTATCTGGCAGGGTGTTGGAAATATGAGTCAAGGCGTTGGCTCAGGTATCGGGGCTGTCTTGGGAGGATGGATCAATGACAAGCTTGACTGGAGAGCAGCATTCTTTATCCAGATCCCCATCTCAGTTGCTGCAATTGTTTGGGTCTGCTTCACAGTGCACATACCCACCGTGGACGATGATAAAGGCCAATCGCGGCTCCGAAGGATTGATTTCTTGGGTTCAATTAGTCTATTTACAACGCTGGTAACGCTCTTGCTTGGAATGAGTTCAGGAGGTAAAACTGCCGCCTGGAACGACCCCCTGGTCCTGGTTTGTTTACCATTGTCATTCGTCTCTGTTACTATCTTCATTCTCGTCGAGCTCAAGCATGCAGAGGAACCGATTATTCCTCTCACACTCCTCTGGGATCGATCTGTCGCCAGCGGCTGCCTTACAAACTTCCTATCATCTGGGTCACGATTTGCGATGCTATTCTATCTACCGATCTTTCTCCAGGTTCAGGGCTATAATTCAACGCAAGTTGGTCTCCGACTCATCCCCGCCTCCATTGGGGGAGCAGTTGCGTCTCTGGCATCTGGAATCTTCGTGAAGAAGACAGGCCGCTTTTACAAGCTTGGCATCGCTGCTCAGCTCACATTTCTCATCGGTTTGATCTTCACCTGTACATTTAATCTTCAGACACCCGCATGGCCACCGTTCGTCTGGTACACCGTTATAAATGTTGGTTATGGCATGATGCTTACCGCCACGATTCTTGCTCTCCTCTCTTCCGTTGAGTTTAAAGATCTAGCCGTTATTACATCTGCCTTATTCGCATTCCGAAGCACTGGTACTGTACTTGGGATTTCGCTGGCTGGATTTACGTTCCAGCATGTGCTGAGAAAGTTGCTATGGGACAAGCTTGGAGACATCGCAAACGCGGAGGAAATGATTGATGGATTCATTGATAACTTCAACGCAATCGAAAATGTTGATAAGATACTGCAGGGTCAAGTCTTGCAGGCCTATATGGGCGCATTGAGAGCTGTATTCTTGTTGCTGATGGGAATGGGCGCGCTTGCGTTGGTCACCACCTGTTTCATCAAAGACCGGGAACTGTCCACCAAGGTAACTCGAAAGCCTGCGTCGGAAGAAAACTAAAGTTGTGGAAGCTCTCTGCATTTCATCAGTGCAACGTCTGCTATTGTGGTTACAACAGTGTAGCAGGGCTCCACACATACAGAGTGGTTGTATCGTGCGAGTAGTCGCAAATCACTGAGTTTTATTCTCCGAGTTCACACCTCCACATGTCTCACCGAGTGATTTCGTCGAGAAAAAATGGGTACTTGGGCCCCTTTGAGCCATACAAAAACTATTTGATTTCGAATTTTGCTGATTTCCAGGACCTTCGATTCCGGATAAGAGGACAAGCCATTATCTCAAAGTCACCATGCCATTGCGCACGAAGATTCTCCAATGAGCATCAGTCATGTCTTAACAATAGAGAGAACAGAGTTATAAAAGGGTTCTCTCCACCTCTGAGTGTAGATGCGAAGCACGAACATAAATGGCTGAGTTTGTGAAAGCGCGATATGCTAGCGACTAGGGGGTAACGTTGCGGTACGGCGCGCGGAGAAGGACTGGAAGGGCATTTTAGGACTCTTCTGCTAGGATGTAAGGGAAAGGTTTCTTCTCAAACCGCCCTTTAATTCTACATCTCATTGACGGAAACGATAGACAACGGTGGCATGCTTCGTCTGACCATACCCCACGACACTCGATGCTCATTTCTTCGATGTCACCTCTCCCCAGCTCAGCAGCCTCCTCTCCATGCAGACTGAAAGTCATTGGTGTTCAACCAGTAGTGCTAAGTCTATATGAAGAAGTAGAATCCAGGTGCAGAGGAGAAGTATGAAGAGGTAAGTGGTCAACAGGATTACACTCCTGCCTCGAGGTATACTCAAAAGCCGATTTTGTTCTGCTGCCCAAGGCTACATACTGGATGTGAGAATTTTTAGAAATAGTTGAATATACATGAATGTTGAATGTAAAACAACTCGCAAAGCCAATTGCATAAACATGTATAGTCGAGAGACAATCATCCTAAAGGTGACTCAAACCAGTCATCAATATACCTGTAAACCCCACGTGATCCCAATCAAGCCACTACCCCGCGATAATATTTCCGATAATCTGCCCAATCTCATCCCAATGAACCACGCCCTTCCCTAGACACAACATACGAGACACAATTATTAATCTTCCGCCCATCAACGCCCAAACCGTTTCATTTCCATTCACGATACCAAGCGGTATATAAGGATAAACCGTGGCTGAACCAATCAACTCCACCGGCCCACCAAACAGGATACAGCTTCCGTAATCGGCAAGGCAAGCGCCCCACTGATAGCTCTGACGACGTGATATTAGTCGTTTATTCCGATAACCTTACCGCAAAAGATGGATGCAGTTAGGGGCAATTGGAGGTGTGGGTCGGGGTCTAGTCGCGGGGAATGAATTTTGCTTTTGCTTTTTTCCTTCTTTGCCTTTGCATTGCTCATATTTTGATATCATTGGAGTGCCAGAGCGGGTAAGGTCAGCCACAGCCGGTAAGGGTCTCGCGTGCCAGGCTTTATAAGCCCTTAGGTTCCGCGCGGTCCAGATTCCTTTTGCTGTGCGGGAAACTTACAAAGCGTGGGGTTTTCACAGCTGGAGACTGGGTTGTGAGTGAGTAATACTTGAGGTTTTGGATAGACGGACTTTGGATATCTCTATTGAAGAGAACTGTCGAGTGATAGTTGCGTCTCTCTCTAAGTACAAGTATTCTCACAGTCATGGAAAATAGGCAAGAAAAACAGGCGGTGGCTGCGCAACCCTCCTCCTTGCACGAAGCATCACTTGCCACCCACCAGGACATTGAAAAGAACGCGCAACTAAACACGTCGAACAGCAGCCCCCCCAATCAAGAAGAATCCAACTCATCTTTACCTTTACAAGATGACGCAGTAACCTACCCAGAAGGCGGCACTCGCGCCTGGCTCGTTGTCTTCGGCGCCTGGTGCGGGATGTTCGCCAGTTTTGGGATCTCCAACGCACTCGGATCCTTCCAAGCCTACATATCCGCGAATCAGCTATCGTCGTATTCCGATTCCCAGATCGGATGGATCTTCTCCTTATACCTCTTTTTCCTGATGTTTGGCGGGATTTACGTTGGGCCGATATTTGACGTGTATGGGCCGCGATGGCTGCTGCTTGTGGGGAGTACGATGATTATTCTTATGATCTTTGTGATTGGGGTTTGTGATAGTATGTTGCTGGAATCTAGGTTGTGGAAGATACGAATGCTGATGAAATATGATCAGAGTACTGGCAGTGGATTGTGGTGTTTAGTATTATAGGGGGAATCGCAAGTTCGCTTACGTTTACACCTTCCATTGCTGCTGTTGGTCATTGGTTCCATAAAAAGCGGGGGAATGCGACGGGTATCGCAGCTACGGGCGGCGCATTCGGTGGAGTGATCTTTCCCCTGCTGCTCCAAAATCTGATCCCCAAGATCGGCGTTAGTATTCCCAAATTCCTTCCCTCCCCTCTACCAAACTGACCTAACACCACCCTAGTTCGCCTGGGCCACCCGCGTAATGGGCTTCATCCTCCTCATCATCTCCATCCTCGCCAATCTCCTCGTCCGCTCACGCCTCCCTCCCCCCCGTATCCCGCAATCCCCCCACCCCGACCTCCGTATCCTCACCCAACCCGCCTTCGCCCTCACCGTCCTCGGCGTCTACCTCCTCGAATGGGCCTTCTTCCAACCCGTCACCTACATCACCTCCTACGCCCTGTACTCCGGCTTCCCCGCAGCCTTCTCCTACCAAGTCCTCCCCATCCTCAGCGCTGCCTCTGTCTTCGGGCGCTTCCTCCCCGGACTCATCTCCGACCACATCGGCCGCTTCAACACGCTTCTACTCGCACTCTTTATTACTCTCTTCGGATGTTTTGTCATCTGGCTCCCATTTGGTAACACATACCCTGGACTCATCGTCTTCGCCGTAGTGGTGGGCTTTGGAAGCGGGAGTAATATTAGTTTGACTCCAGTATGCGTATCGCAGTTGTGTGAAACCAAGGATTATGGGAGGTATTACGCGACGTGCTATTCAGTAGTCAGTTTTGGGTGTTTGACCGGAGTGCCAATTGCAGGGGCTCTGATTCAGGCTTGTGGCGGCGCGTATTGGGGGTTGATTATTTTTACGGGGTGTTGTTATGCGGCGAGTACGGTGGCGATGACGGCGGCGAGGGGGTTTGGTGGGGGGTGGGGATTGAAGGTGGTTTTCTAGATGATGGGTACTCAATCATGGGTTTTGTATATATTGATGAGTCGGACTGATTTCTGTGATGCAGTTTACCATGGAACTAGTTGAGGTTGGCTGATTTCAATTTGTAAATAGATAGGATAGACAATTTTGTATAATATCAGTAACATCACATTCTTAATGAATGAGAGTTTATCCATTCGTGGACTAAAAAGCAAAAAAGCTGCCACCAAAAGAACAGGCTGATACAAGGCAATATTAGTCTCACAATCTTGAAATATCTCTCTGCACTGATTTCTCATGTTTTATTTTTTATAATCCTACTATTCGTTTTCTCGGTACTCCGACTTCTACATATAATACATTCTCATCTCTGCTACTTGGTTGTATTTGGTTCCCATTATGGGCCGCATGAAATATTTGCTGGATGTCTTACCTTCCACATCAATGTATATGAAGAAATACAGTAACGCTAATATTTCATATCTACCTCACCCAAGATCATTGCTTTTCGTCTCTCGTCACAAAAAAAGATCGAGTGAATGACGATTTGTTGGTCTCGGCGAAGCTTTTGGTCGGGGGTGGCCCAAAAACCAGACCCCGCAAAGTTTTTCTTTCACACTTTCTTATTCTCGACGAACAGCGAGAGCAGCACAATAATATGTGCCTACTTGTGGCAATTCTTTAGAACGGTAGTACCTTCTCGTTCGGGGGTTTCCTGCGTAGTTACTGAGGGAAAACGGCAAGGACATGGATACACTTCTAGTGAAGCTGTATGCCAAGATTAGGATCATGTTGGAAATGAGTGAATGCGCGGCGGTGGTAGTTAGCATGATACCAGCTACTTGATGTCTTGGGCATTTTCCTGGAGAGATACGCTTGGTGCACAGGCTGTTTGGAGCAGAGCACTTCGGTGGAAGTGATATGTTGAAGTGTTAACAGATTCGGAAGGGTGCACTCAGAAATGTTGAGCTTAAGCTTTAGAGACAAATTTACTTTTCAGGAGAGCACAAATAAGGACCATCGAACAGCGTCCAGTGACGTATCAGAGAGGCGATCGTGGTTTATACTGTGGCCACTTTAAGCCTCAGTATGTGTGTAGTGCACTTACAGAATAAAATAACAAGCAAAGGGGAACTGAAGGAAGAGTATGGCTGCCTATGCGTGAATTGAAAAATGTGTATATCCGATCCTCAAACTAATTCTCAACGGTACGAGAGACGGAGAAACTTCACGCAGCGATGTATAACTTTAGCCTTTCCCGAGAATAAAAGCTGTAATGCCGCGTTTTTCCACAATATAGGCTCCCAGAATACCTTGCACTGAATTCTCGGGTCTCCTAGAAGGTCGCTCGCATTCTTTCTGGCAAGGAGCTTTTCACTTCGACCCGAGAATAGACCATCTCTGGCGAAAGTCTTCTTCGCCATCACCAAAGATCGGAGATTTTCTATTTTCGTACATCCAAATGCTGCAAGTCATTTACTGGTCATATTTTCCGTCATGGTACATGCATCCATCTGCACAATCATCATACTCAGGAAGCAAAGATGCAATTTTGCTGACCGTGTTCTGACCTCCTTGGGCATGAACGAAAAAAAGCTTCATTTATACCTTAACTTTCGACGTAGACTGGCCACCGCCTCGCCGCCACATGAGTCGAAACTCTACCGGCATGGAAAATGAGATTTTCACTTCATATCATTTAAATGAATACCCTCGTCTTCTGCTATGCATAGGATTTCCTGTTAACTTGCATAATTTTTCACTGCACTATCGACTGTGAAGAGTTGCTTAAGTAACAGTTTTTCTTCTCTTCTGGCTCATATTTTCGGATCCAGATCATTAGTTCACGATGCCGGCAAATACTAGAGGTATGGGCGGTTGGGGTAAGTCATTTTCTATTGTTACTGTTGTTAGAAAGGTGCTGATCTAGATTTCAGAGCGATTCAAGGTAGCCTTACTTACCTTTGGATTGTACGCCCTGTCGTTACCTATTCTTCTATTCCATAGTAAGTATTCTACCTCATCGCAGTGGCTATCAGTTTTTTTCTAACGTCACATTAGTTCTTATCCTCATAGGCTGCGCAACAAATTCACCAGGAATGGATAATATCTACGTTGCCCACCTCGAAGGAACTGGCGTCCGCTTCTCCTATACCTGTAAGCTCCCCTCCCAACAACATGTCTCCTCAAACACAATTCTATCCCATTCCTCCACATACATATACTAACATCACCCTCTCTTTTCCAGCCCTTTGCGCCCCCTCCCTCACCAGCTCCCACACCTGCGGCCCCTCCGTCGGCAAATCCGCACGCTCCCTCCTCGCCATCTACAACCTCACCACCCCCCTCCCAACCATCCAATACGCACTTGACCTGCAAACGAACACCTCCTTCGTGATCCCCGCCCTCTCATCCGTGCTCTTCGTCTCCGCCCTCCTCGCCCTCATGCACGCCCGCAGTATCGTCAAGCGCTCCGGCGTCAACACCCGCTTCCACGTCAATCTGATATGCGCGCTCTTCTGGGCCAGTTCTGGGGTAGCTTTCGCAGCTGCATATGCGGTTACGAGCGCCGGGGCGGCGTTAGCGGTGAGGAGGAATGGGTTGGGGATAGAGATGGGGAAGGCGATGCTGGCGTTGCAGTGGATGGTGTGGGTTTTGAGTTTGCTGGCTGCGGTGATGAGTGGGGGGATTACGAAGACGTTTTTGAAGAGCGGGGGGAGGAGGAGGAGAGGGGATGATCAGGTCAGGAGTGTGAGTAGGAGTCCGGTGAGGACGAGCTTTCCGAGACATAGGTCGATTGTGGACATGGCGAATGGGTCGCGGGCGCCGCCGTATTCGAGAGAGCCGCAGATGAGGGCGGCGAGCCCGGTGTCGCCAATTTAGGGGGCGGTTGGTAGTAGAGAGATGGGTGGGGGATAGGGTGCACTGGGTATTTATATCGGGATTGAATTGGTTGGGATCGGGATATAAAGTCGACAACGGCGTTTGTGTTTGATGGGTTGAGGATGTCCTGTCTGTATTTACTTCATTGAGAGTAGTCTCACATCTCCAGGGTATGTTTTATTTACGGAAAAGATTACAGAAGTGTATGTGTGTATTTAACTTCCAGATATTCGAAAGAACTGTCTCTGTTCGTCCCATCACCCATTCCGCAGCATCTGCCATGAACTAAGAAGACTTCTACGAAAAACGAACCCATACTTCCGATATATATCGCGCATACCCCAAAACCCCTAAATTCACTGCAATCCATTCTATCCAACCCCTTAACTAGTCGTCGGTAAGTTCGTTGCCTCCAAGTGAATGGCGGTTTGTTGCATATCTACAAATTGTATTGCACTTTACATCGCTTACTGTGGCTGGCTAGATGTTTACGTCACCCGCTCTGGTTGTGTATTCATTTTAGTACTGGATCAGGTCATATTAGTAATAACCTAGTTATGTTGTCTTTCTGCTCCTTCTGCTATCTTTTCTCTCTCTTCTCCCTCTCTAGTCGTCCCGCACTAGTCTCAACTACCCCTCCCCCGCGGAAACGATTCCAACACCCTCATGTATCATCTAGATACCCAAAATCTTCTAACTCAACCTGCCATATCCACTCTGGAGTCTCCTACTCCCTCAATCCCGTCTCTGAATTCACCTCTAATACCCTCCGTTTCCACCACCACTCAAAGTCCCCCTCCTCCCAGCCAAAGTTGCTTCCCTCCCACACAGGCATTTAGCCCCCGTCCAGCATCAGATAGATGTTGATAGAACGCATGGGTTTGCTAGTCATTACAATAATAGGAAGATGGTCGGAAATTGTGAGTTAGTAGGAGAGGGCGGGGTGAGGAAGGCGGGCATACTTAGTCTTAGCTGAAAGCCGCAACAAGAGATCTCTCAGACACTGGGACGGTGAATCTGGAGAAATGATATCGAATGACGTGTGTTAGAATCATTACCCTTTTCATCCAAGGTGTACGTTGTAAGACCGGGAACTGAGATATAGAAAGGTCGACGGTGTTAGTTTCGTAGAAGCTGGTCATTTCTGGTATATACAGACTGAACTTAGACTTTACATTGCGCGTACGGACAAAACATTGGAAGCAAGATAGTGTGTCCTTCCGTTAATCATCTTACTACGCCTGAATTAGCATTTGCCTGAGGCGTAGTAAGCCTGTGAGACATACATTGGGTTCGGTACCTCGAGCAGTGTATTGACATGTGGTTGAGATTATCACGAGTTAAATGTTAGTTCACATTGGCAAATATGAGGATGGGTTCTAATGACGGAATTTTTTAATAAAGATACAATCAGTGAAGATAGAAAATAATAGAAGAAGTACGGAAAGAGTAGGCAAACTAAGTGGATGTATAAAGAGATGATGATTCTTACCTCAACTAGGAAGGTTGACCGGTAAAGCCTATTCTTCAGCAGCGCTCTCAATTTCTGGACTCGGAGGAAGTGGAGGATACTCTGCCTTACCAGTTTCGTTCCAATCTTGATTGGATTCCCTCCCCCACCACGACCACATCGTTGTCACATCCTCCAGATTCGGATAAAGACTCCGTTGAAAGCGTACATCAGAAAGACCTAAAGTCACCCAATCCTCCGGCTCCCATTCTTCTACCTCGAATGCAAGATGGCGAATTTTGTGTTCAAACGTACAGGAGCCGTTGCGGTATCTTCCATTATGATTTAGAACGGACATAAAAATGTCAGTGGAGAAATTGTAATACTCGGGTTTGAATGCGATCTCAGACCTCCAACTCGGATACATTTTCCCTCCCGTCTTCCGCACGACCACTTCGTAGTGGCGTAGTGCTTCTGTGCGGGATTCATGATTCGCATGCAGAATACCAGGGACAGGATAGCGGTCCTTGGATGCATCTGTAATGACACGCGGCGGTGGGTTCATGGCCGCTTCTTTCCAGATTTGTAGACGCAGTTCAGCGGGTAACTCTCCAAACCGTGGAAATTCCGGTGCGGTTACGATGCTTTCCTCATCCGAAGAATCTTCACTACTTTTCTTATCATCAGTCTCGAGGTCAATAACTGGCGAGGACGTAAGTCCCTCGCTGGAGGTTTCCTGCGACTCGGATTTGTCACTCACCATGTTCTGACAGGTATCTCTCCGGACGAGGAAGAGGAAAGTGATATCGAAGGAGAAACCGAGAAGGAAGATATGTGTGTTCAGCGTACTTTGCTAGCTTCTTTGTTGAATCTAGAATACCCAGGCGTATCAAGCTCGAAAACGAATTTACATCTAGTTGGCTGGCTCGACCAGAAGAGAGAAAGCCGATAAATTTTTAAGTTCATATGCAAGCATTGTTCACGTATTTGATTACCTCATCCAGAATAACAACAGCTGATGGGTCCTTCATGTACATATGAAAGTATTCTTTATGTATCCCTTAGTCTTTCATCTATGAACAACGGTTGGTGCCTCTAGGAGCTACCGATACGCTTAGATGGAAGAAAGTTTACAAGAGCCCCGCTGACGCGAGAGCTTGTCAATCACTGCTCGTTAAGAAAAGTTCTGCTTCCACTTTATCTCTGTTTTGTAGACTGGTTGATAGACATGACCCCTGAATAGCCACCAGAGCCGTCGAGTTGAGGTAACGTATATTGGCCAGCGGTACTGTGAACTCCATCGGAGACCTCGCGAGTAGAAACCGAAGCTAAAACAGTTAGACGTGGAGAGAAATAGAAATGAATTTAAAGTTATGACATAGCCTTTCGGATGTATCTGTTGGGCTCCTGAATATTTACTTCTCCCCCTGTGTTGCCCGATGCGAGAGAATTCGAAATCTGTTATTCTTCCCGATGAAAGGAAATATGAGATCTCTTTGTTCATTCAGGTCCAAACAGAGGTGACATAGAACAGCATGATCAAGCGAATTCTGTGATAGAATAGGAAAGTAGTCGGGCAGTGAGCGGTTGTCTTAAAAAGAATTCAAAAACGCATTTCATTTCCCTAGCTTGAGGAACTTATGACCACTATACACATTGACATCTCCGGACCATTAGAAAGAGCATCTCATATACCAATTATATCATAAACCATAAGGGTATAAACTTCAATGCTCCAGATAAATAGTTGTAAACAATGAAATAGAAAACAGAGAACTCAGCCTGGCTATCCCATAGCAAAAACACCATACGAGCATCAAGATACACTTTTCCAGGCAATAGAAGGAGATGCATTCCAAGAAAGCAAACAAATATATCATGCCCTAATTACCTCCATAAATCTTGCGAACTGTGCTTCCTCCTGTGACTCTTCTCCCCAGCAGAACTACTGGGTCTCGGGGCTACATCTGCGGGAACGGCCAAGAAGCCGCCGAATCCGTTTCCTACAACCACACTCCTCCTTGCGCCATGTCCTGGAGCCCAGGCTTTCCCCGTTCCGTCGCCCAGTCCATAGCTACTGACTGGACGAGGTGTTGACATGGATCCTCTCCTGCCAGGTGCATCGGGCGGTTGTACTTTGGCGAAATTCCATTCCATCTCGTCAAGGCCCTTGCTGTATACCTCCAATTCTTGTTTAAGACCCAACCCCGATTGTGCAGACGGAGTCATGCTGGCACGTGCCGCAAATGGGTTATTGGAGCTAAATCGATGGTTGCCGGGAGATGAAGAGGACGACGCATACGAGGAGCGATCGAATGGGTTTGGTGGAACAAAGTTGTCGGGATCCGTAGCAAAGGCTGGAACAGGCGGTGCGAGGTCGATTAAGGATTCTGGGAATTCGGAGTCGCGTACGTAAAGAGCTCGTAGGGCAGGTAGTCCGTTGGCTATCAACGAAGATGTAAGATATTGGTAATAGCTTGAGACGACGCTTTTGAAGGTATTTGCGGAAGAAGAGGAAGTGATCTCATAGTGTAGAGTTTGAAGCGAGTTTGACGAAAGTAGAGGAACTGTGTGAGATGCGGGGAAGGACGCAGACACCGATTCGATGATCGACAGAAAGACCAGATTCGGTGCAGTTCCGAGAATCTGTTGCAGGTTGGACGGATGTACGCCGGTAGATGTCAGCGATAGAGTACGAAGTTTCTCCTGGGTATCGGAACGAAACAGATATGATGCCAGTCCTTCTGCGGTAACACTTGGAGTATTCTCGAAAACCATTTCCGTAAAGGCGGGGAACGGAGGAAGGTAATCACTGTGATGAAATACTTCGTCGTTGAACGTTTTCATGTCCGTAACTTTCAGCGCCCGCAATTCGGGTAGCGAGCCCAAGGCACGCCGCAGAATCGTAGGATCTATGTTAAGCCTTGTCAATTCAAGCACCTCCAATCTTCTCCATATTGTGCCGCTCGCCAGCTGTTCCAGACTCCTCTCTGCCCCTGCTATGTAAGTCATTTTACGTATATCAGGACATCGCATCTGTATTTCGAGTTTGAGACCGTGGCAAGAAGGATCATCCATAAAGAGCCCTTCCGGCAGATCGATGTATCGTATGTTTGGACATACCGCGGCACATCGTGCTAGGTCCGGCTTGCATGTCTCTCGGGTCATATATGGTACTTTGAAATATTTCACCACTTCCCCCAATGCTCTGTTGTCGCGAATTGTCCTGCTGAGAAGCTGTAAACGCGCTCGAGCAGTATCTTCTGGTTCCGCATTCCGATTGAGGAAGGTTTTGTGTTTCCGTTTCTCGGCCAGTATTTCTTCGAGCTCGCAATAATGCACAGCATCAATCCGGACGCTGTGGTATCTAAATTCAATTCGTCAGTACCAACACTCGGCTTCCCCTGGAGATAAGGCACACTCACAACACCCTCACGGCAACATTCCTCCACTTCTTCGATACTCGCGCACAATGCGCCAAGTCGCGTGTGTCGCATAATGGGCAGCAGTCATCTATTGCAGATTGTTCGCAGGTCTCGTAAGTCTCGTCCAGGGAGTGGGGGCAGACAAATGTGAAGATGCGCTCGAGAACCGGATCGGGGAGCTTAGTTATGCTTGAACCACGCGGGGTTGCATAAGGTGCATAAGTTGTTGAATGATCGGGGAAGCTGCGAATCGGCTTTTCTGAAGCCTGCGCAGACTTCTTCTTCCTCTTGAACCATTTCATGGTGAGTTTCGCCAGTTTAACGGTATTGCTCTCGCCCCTTCAAAAGAAGGGATACCGAGAAGAAAAGAAGGGAATCGGCTGGACTTCTTGTACCTAGGGTTTCTTTCTAATCGCAAGTGGAGGCGCGCTGATCCAAACAGCAGGGGTTTCTTTGGCCAGTTTGGCGTTCACACCCGCTGACAACAAGCGAATCAAAGGCCTGACTGGGACACCTGGGGAAAGAAAAACCTTAACAAATTCCAGATTCAACTTTGTTTGGTAGATTTGGCGACATCCACCTTCGCGCCCTAATTGAGACAAATACAATCTTGGACATGAGAGGATCGAAAGAGGATTCAGTAGTGGTGGAGCGGCTGTTGTAATATAACCTGGGTCAGTTACCAACCACCAACTGTGTCGGCCGCCGGATATAGAGGCATTCACTCCTATTGAGTCTATTGTTCGTTACACGATCTGACTAACTAATTGTTGGAAAGGATGTATGTTTCCGAAAGGCTGGAGGACAGAAGATCATCATGATTCACGACAATGTGGAATAGCATCCTCAGTAATGCTGGCATAACTCTAGGCGACGGTCTGCCCCTGGAGTTTACCATGCAAACAAACTCCACCTTTGATGCGGGGGCGGAGGCACAGTCGCTTGAAAGTTGAAACACGATTGACCGTCTCTCTTTGTTCAAGAAGTCTTGAATAACTGCTTTGATCTACGGAGCTGGGGGCTATTTTGCTAAATCCTCGTCCATTCACTATGCCATACATAAACGCCGTCTCCCACCTGCGAATTCATAGCACAGACTGGAGTCATCATTTGCCAGTGGCCCCAACGACTTCTTTGTTGCAAGCGCTTCGGATATTTGGTGTTGTCAAACCCAAAGATATTTTTGATCACAAATCTTTGTGCCACACTGCCACATCCCATGTCAAGAAAAGCTCCGGCCAAGGACTTGTATGTGGTTAGGCTTGGGCTCTCTGTCCATTATTCTCGCAGCATCATCGTGTCTCGCAGTATCTTTGTCGCCTGAAAATATTTCTTTCATTGATCATTTCATAATGTCATCACCACAATCCTGGAATGGTTTAAGCCAGTGATGAGTGTGTAACCCAGGAGTGTCCTGGCTACCAGCCTGTCTGTTGTTATCAGACAAGTCTCTTCTTGCGGAAAATACCATGTACAGCACAACATATGGAAGTTTATGCTGTTGGGATAAGACTGTTCTTTCGTTCTGTCTGGCACCATGCTGAACGACCCTTCAAATCGTTTCTAGGCGAGCTAATGGGCCGAGTGTCTCTATGCTACTCCATGTTATGCAAGCTCCATCATCTTACTTTCCCCAAATTTTAGGTGCGAGCTCCATCAAAGCTAGTACCACATGGCTATCCATGCGTGTCGTCTCTTACACGAGGTTGGTTGTTGATATCGATCGGTCTTGAGCCTTACATGTCCAAATGAGACGAGCGATACCCGCAGCGGATAGATATGGAGACGGAATAAGTCATCAAATCTGCCCTGAAGGACGTTGTAGCAGCAAATCTGTCCAGGGGCCGATCCATATCTGGCCATTAGCGTCCAAAGGAGGAAATTGAGAGCGGATTTTATCCTCGAACCCAACCAGCCGGAAATGATGCCTAGAATCTGCAACGGTAAAGTACATGTCCATTTCGAGATGACAGCCGGCTTGGCGTCACAATTCAAGCCTACTATCGGCAGTGATCCTTCGCAATTTGAGGACATGTAAATATCCGCCTTTTTCGTTCGTATCAACGCTTAGCCTCGCGTCGCCTTACACAAATAAATCGTACCAAGTAAGTAAATAACAAGCCTCGAAATGGTGGCCTTCCAATTGAAGGTGGCTTAGAGGTTTTCGAAGATTAACCTTACTTTTAAAACTGGCCGGCCAATCGAGGCGGTTCCACTGGCGCTTAGGCACTCCTAATCAAGTGACGGACCAGCCCTATTCCCCAATCCATACGGATTTGGCTTGTTACTATTTTTACCACATCACATTTTAAAAACTCGATCTGATTTGATTACTTGGCACAGCCATAAGTCATCACATTTTTTCTAGTAACTGCATGTAGTTACATGCTGTTGCCATATAAGGAATGAGGTCATTGATATCCTGAGAAAATTCTGCTCCGTCCAGCAACCTCTGCTTCGAGTTTCGTCTAGATCAAGCCGTACTTTTATTTACAGAGAGAACCAACACAGTTCGTGTCAAACTACTCAATGGTCGCCGGGTGATTCGATGGTTCCAAAGAAATTTTAAGAAAGGAACCGGGTTACCATTCACGTGTATGTTCGCTGCTCGCTTTTCTCATTTTATCCCATTCAGCAGAAAATGTAAAGGTGTATATCCCTGCCAAGTGACTAGGGGTAAAATCATTTGGAGGGGAGTTTAGACTCCAGAACCACGATTGAAATACCAGACGCATCGTCAAAATAGTGATGTGGATGCCAAATTGGACCAAAGCAACGCCAATGAAAGCATATCTGGACATAAGACATTTGGATGTGTATTGTGTCTTGCTGATGTTCTATATATATTCTTCCTTCATCGTATCCTGTTAAAATTCTAATCCTACATGAGATTAAGAGTCACCCTTGTGCATGTGGATATGAAACGGTATACAACACTTTTCATCGATCGCCTAAGAAAATCTCAACCGTCGGGCTGGCCAGGAAAAACTCCCATCAGAAAATCTTCTCCAGAGTCCAGATTTGGATATGAAGAAGGCAACCCGAGCTCTTTTTATGAAAGTCTTTCGGCCACTTGCTTTTCAAAATGCTACGTGCTCAAGCTGCTTCCTCTTCCGATTATATATGTATAAGTCAAGAACTGATGGGGGCTGTCACCTACACAAACTTCGAAGTCAAGACAACAACAAAGTTTTCCACGCTCCCGAATCATCTTCCCCATAAGCATGGATATTTACTGCGAGGTTTAGAAATATGCGTGGAGCCTCGTTGCGGGACTCGTGGTTGTCTCACTCCTTGGACCGGCAGCGAAGACGCAGCGAAGACGACCCGAGCCGAGTGGTAAATTTGAGGCCATGCGGTCGTACGGCTTCCTGCTTCTAGATCATTCGTCTGACTTCGAGTGGAAGGTTACCTAAGAGACGGAATTCCGTAGGGTCTTGTTTGGGTATATGATTTTAGACTTCTTGGTGGGGTGGGAATGAGGCGCCTTGCTAGATATTAAATGATCGCGGCTCGCGCTAGGTGGGCCTACTGAATCGCCGGCTTACTAGAAATGGAGGTCGAACGTTCTTGTAAGCCGATCGTACAAGCATGGGTGTTCTTTGTGATTGCCCTGTTTTCATGAGTTCGCAGTGCGTGGTGGTGAACATATTCTGGACATGATTATTTTCAATAAAGAACCAAGTATTTCTTAATTCTGCCGTTCCTATACTCACACCAAGACGGAAGGAGATATGATTAGTGAAGGCTGGTTCCCGGTGAAATTCTGTTTCACGAAGATAGAGAGTTGGGCTCAAAACTGGTCGTCAAGGCTCTTTTGACCGCACCAAAAAAATTCAGTTCGTAAATCATCTGTCTCCTGGATGGACGCATTATATATCCACCAAGATACTCTTTCATAAGCTTTCCACGATTTTGCACATTGTGTTTCACATGTTACACGTTCATTCATTAATAGTTTGGAAAATTAGTCCAATTGAAAATACATCAATTAATCTTTTTGGTATGTTCACCGAGACATCGTAAGAGATCCGTAAAGACCTCTGAATTATCCTCGTAGAACAGATTTTTATGGGTTTTCTAAAAAGCAACGCAAAGATAACTGAGATGGTTTGTTAGGAGAGAATAACGTGAATGCACAGAGGAGCCCTCTGTAAGTAGGTTTCACATGATGTGCACAAACTCTCTACCAATTGAGATGAGGTGAGACTAATTGTACATTCAGTCCTTTACCCATACTGGAGAGAGCGAGCCCCTAGAAGTCCTCATGCTTGTCCTGCTGCTCGCGCTGCTCGCTTCGTCCTATACGCTTCACGCTTTAGTTCTTTGCATTCTGCTATGGCGAGTCTGTCTTCCTCGCTCTGGACGAATTCAGGTTCTACCTCGGGGGGATCGTTCGGGTCTCGCTTCAACTTAGCTAGTCTCTTCGCCCTCTGCATATCTTTCTTTGCTTCTTTTACCTTTTCAACGGCGCGAAGTTGTTCCTCCATCGTGGCGAAGGGATAACATGGCCGTTGCAAACTGCGTTCATCAGTGCGTTGTATTTGCTCTTTCGAGGGGGTTAGAATCAACGGTTGAAGATTGCGTCCCATGATGCTTGGAATACTAGCGGTGTCAGTTCTTTGCTTGTTGGAGTTGTCATCCTGAGGTGTAGTCGACTTCTCAGCATGTTCTTCATTGAACGAAGGAACTGCGGAGGAGTCTTCTTCCTTAGAGCCAGGAGCTAGAGAGAGATCTTTACCTTGTGATTTGGAATCCTTTCCCTTCGCTACTTCTCCCAGAACTGAGTTTTCATCATCCACAAATACCCAGCTATCGACGGTTTCTTCGGCGGGATCATCGAGTTTACCAACGCCTGGATTTTGGGACATGTCTTTCTCCATATCTGCGCTAGCTTCCTCTGCCTTCTCCTTAACCTCCGTCACATCGGCATCTTCTTCCAAAGCTGTGGTGTTACATACGATGATTTTCCAAAGATCTTTGACGTCTCTGGTGGAATCAGAAAGGGCATCGAAAGACATCTCCTTCAGCCCAGCGGTTGATTCGTGATCATCTCTGTTCTTATACCAAAGGTATCTTCGAACTTGAGACATATCAATCACGATGTCGTTATCGATTTTGGCGAGGTTGGTATCTGGGATTACGACTTTCACATCATTGGTTCCGACAGGATATTCGTCAATCGCGTCCGATCTGAAGCGGCGTCTCGTGTTTGCAAAAAACCCAGTGGCCACAATGATTAACTTCAACCCCCTAGCTGCATCTTCGCTGCGACCCTTATGCTTGAGTCTGAGGTAGTTTCGGACTCCATATTTGTTGATCCCGATACGATTGTCGATCTCCGGTGCACCCAACATCTTCTTGGGGATTCTGATTTGGAGACCTTGGGTTTCCATGCCTATGGTGACTTGGCGGGCTGACGGGCGCGCATAGTAAGATGAGCCAGTTACTTTGATATCCGGCATTTTGGAATGCGAGATGTTGAATTTCGACTTTCTATATTTTTCTTTGAAGAGGGATTGAACTTTCGATTCTTGTTGTTTGTAAAGGAATTGGATGATTTGCGGTGAAGAGAAAGTTTTGGAGGACCGGTCGGGCGAGGTCTAGTTATAGAAGTTTTCAAGAGTTGTTCAACGTGGTTGGTTGACTTTCTCTGTTCCGTATCACGACATAGTTGTTCACCTCCGTTTCATCGTGCAGATTCACTCACAATTCGGCCGTTTAACTCCTTTGTTTTTTCTTCCGTGCCGATGCTCTCGCATATTATTTCTCACGTGGCTGGGATCAATTGTGCAAATTCACCATACTTTTGTTGTACGGTTCTACTATCACGGTCAGTGAAAAAGGATCCCGACGGTGATTGAAAGTAGATTGCCAAAGATCTCGGAGGCCTTTACTTGCATGTGATTGGCATGAAGCAGCATTCCGAAGTACTTAGGTGCACTAGCGGGCAACTTGAGTCCCTGACTTCCTACATATCATTCCATTGCACTCGACTTAGTTGGTTCTGGCTAACGAATTTGACGCTTTAGTTGCAAGGATCTTGCTTCGCGAGTAGTTTACATCTCACTTAGCAACTAGAAGTACGGTCGGTATGGCGAGAGGAACTGGGTGATTGGGCATTGTCACGGAGACAGTGGTGCCACGGCCCTCGATATCTCAAGCATCTTCAGACTCGAGAAGCATGGTGTCGGGAATGAGATTCAATGGACCACGGGGAAGACTACAGGAAACAACCAATTGTATATCATGGGACTACAAAAGGGCATTTAGAAAATTGGTTCGCTCCATGTAACTAGTCTATTTGATGACCACTCCAAACCCTTGATTTGGAAGAAGCAGACCTACCTTAACCATTGCACAGAAGGACTATTTGAAGTGGTCCTGGGACCATGGTGGAGAAGTCAAATTTCACAGGGTAACCATGCCCTTTTTCTAAGTAAATAATGAAGTAGTTATCAAAGGTACAACACAGCCATCCTGTTTTGTCAATTTAACGATATATTTAGGGTTGGACAGGATCGATCTGGATTATTCACAGGCAATGTCACGCGTAAGGTTTCAGCCTCAATTGTAACAATATGCCTACTGCCCACATGTATCGTGTATATACCTAGTCTACGCTAAGTTCCTGTTTCCCTCTAAGCTCGATACTCTGTCTGTCTTCCAATAATCGTCTAATGGGCGATTTCTCAAGGTTTCGAACAGAGATGTATATTACGGCTCCACCATGTCCTCCTATTCTTTGCTTCCAGATCGTGCAGTTAAGGCATGGATATGGTCTATTCCTTTCAGTGGCAGGAATCCATGTACGACACCTTGCTTCTCTAACTCAGCTACTAAACGTTCTACATCTGAAAATGGCGCTATGTGATCATTGATGCCATGAATAATAAAAGTGAACGCATGGTGTGCACCTCGACGGAGCCGAGTAACCAAGCTCTAGCGGGTTGGAGGGGATATGCAGCTCTGCGGTCAGCTAACCACCATCCATCTAGCAGATCGGAACAGATATCATATCAATCATTGTCTCTCGTGACTTCCGAGAGAATGATACATCCGTTCTGTATCGAGATATGCTTAATTCTTCGACATGATACAATGCGGTTTGTTGCATGTACACAGCTTCCACGCCTTGTCTTTTAGGAATATATTTACAAATAGAAGCGGCTCATCAAAAACAGCCCGGCTTCCGTGGTCCAATGGTTAGGATTCCACCCTTCCAAGTGTTCTCGTGAAACACAGATGTCAGGTGGAGGTTCGTGTTCGATTCACGGCGGTTGCATCCGAAAATTTATTTTGCTTTTTTGGTGCATAAATCTTAGGAATAGTCAAGTTAACATCATACTGGAGTATACTTTTTTTTGGCAGTGTTCTTGGATTTCGATCGAGCTTTTTCAGAAGTGGGGTTCAATGGTGGGGTAATTGCAGCCGACGCGCTGAAAGAGGAGAAGTATTCCAAAAATCCGGAGCTATTTACTTCAAGCATTCGGGTTCTTACAATGTGAAATTGCCCTTTCGAGAGGTGTTTTCTCGGACGTCGTCTGATAGTCTTAGGGCCCAAGGGAACGTGCAATAAGGTAACGGATATACTTCATCGATTGCTTGGGCTTCACTTTTTGGCCTTTCTTGGTGGAGTGGCTGAGAAAGTTTGGATTTATACACCTACCGTTTGAATCTTCGACAACAACACCGAATAATGGATTTTGGACTTGAATGACCAAAATCTGTTGTCAGTCAATGCCTTTTCTCCATCTCCGAGTTCAGGTCAGCGGGTAATATATCAATAGCGGAGCAGATCAATTTGAAGTGAAGTGATCTGCAACCCACAAGTCAAGAATATTCATAGTAACAGTCCATGCAACCCATCTGGAGATATTCTCCAACCAATCTCCAATGAAGGGTCAAGCTTTGTAGTTGTTCTCTGGTAAAGGCTTCTCGCTCGAACCCAAGGCTGTAGCTTGGCTGTGGGGATGGACCGTAAGAGGGGATGATAGTACTCCAGGTAGTATTGGTTGTCTCTCGGAGAATCTTCAAATACCGTGCGCCGCGAATAGCCAATATTTCAGCAGAGGGAACAATCAACTGCCCGATATCACGGATAATTCTTGCCTTATTCCTGCCTCGAATTGATTCCAAAGTATGCTCGAAGAGGCCGTCTTCGAAGAGTGTATTTTTTTGGTAGAGACTGCGGCGACTTTAGGAGTTTTCGACAGAGCTCTTGATTGTCGGTACTTATGTGTTTTGGGTGTCTTTCCATGAAACTGCCGCGTTCTTTGAGTCCATTTTCATAACCAGGATGGCGATATAGAGAATCCTCCTCGCTCAGCGGTCGTGCTGGAATCGTTTCGGCACTGATACTTCCATAGGAACGATCGCAGTGGAATGATTGTTGTGTAGTATGGACGAGATTTCGAAAACTATCTATTGATCCTTCTTGTTCTGCTGTCGGCCAGGTTCCGTTGCGCCTCCAGAAGTCAATCCGAGCCTCACTGGATTCGTGTTCTTGAGGCCGATTTTGCTTCCCAGTGTGCTCGCAAGGTGGATCTTGAGCTCGCAGATGTTTCTTCCTCGATTGTTCGATTGAGTCGTTCTCAAGGTCCGCGGTGTGCTTTCTTGTATCGACGGCCGTTTTCTGGAGTTGTTTGAGAAGATTCATCATGTTAACATTGAAACGTCGGGAATTGAAATGAAAGGCGGGGGGCTGAGATAAGCACCCGTGGCACCCTAAACCCCCTTCCCTCTACCCCCGGGCAAAAGCTAAGCTTTTGTGCGTTTTGCCGTCCACCTGGTCTAAAAGTTTAACCTTTGTTCAGGGGAACGTACTCTTCGTAATAGATTAATCGACTGTAGAAAAACTTAGCTGACTGATAACTTGAGTATGATATCAAAGTCACAATATTTCAGTTCGGCAAAAGGTGAGTCAAGAAGGCACTTTCGAGTGTATCGTGGATCCCGTGATGACTTGAGTTCTGTGGTACTTTTCACCAACGACATGGGTTAACATCTTGGCCGTGGCTTTGGGTAAGCTGAAAACTTCCGTGCAACAACACGAAATTCATTCTATATTTTCTCTATACTCCTGTCTGTGCGAGTTCCTACCAAGCCGTTGCGACACCGGTCATGGATCCACTAAGTATTTCCGCAAGTTTGATCGCGGTCATTCAAATCACAGGAGCTGTCATCTCGATATGTTACGATTACAGGCAGGGTGTAAAGCACGCGACGAAGGAAATTGTACAGATATCAGACGAACTTAATGGGCTGAAGGACGTCTTGGATTCATTGCTCAAACTGGTGGAGAAGTCAGCAGCGTCCAATGGCATCTCGCAATTATCCACATTTGAAATGCTTCTCAGAGAGGACGGGCCATTGCCAACGTGTCGCGCCGAACTGGAGAAGCTGAAAAAGATATTAGAACCTGAGAGAGGGTTGAGAGGCCTTAAGAAGACACTAGTGTGGCCACTGAAAGAGGGAGATGTGAAGAAAACGCTGGGTACTTTGGAGAGGTTGAAGAGCACCTTGCAGTTAGGCTTAAGTGCCGACCAGACGTTAGCCGGGCACCTGCCTAATAGTAGATAGCTACCAAAGCTGACCGAGGGGCAGGAATTTGACTCTGGAACTCACTAGTAGGGTCGAAATGCAGTTTAATGGTACAGTGCAGCCACATCACAAATCATTGCAGAAGCTAACTTATGCATAGACCAGACACGACAAGAGATATCCAAGTGGCTAGGTGCCCCGGATCCCTACATAAACCATGTAGCGAATTTCAAGAAACATAAACCAACGACAGGGAAATGGTTTCTGACTTCCCGCAATTTCGAGAATTGGTATCGGAGCCCTGGCTCTTTCTTTTGGATTTATGGAATTCGTAAGTCACCCCGTCTTCAGACTGATTGGGAGGGGCTGATTGAAGCTAGCTGGCAGTGGAAAAACCGTACTATGGTGCTTACCATCTTTTGAGCCCAGATGATGGATCGTTTTACTGACGAAGTTAGTTCGAGTATTATTCAGAGTCTGAAATCCAGTATCGAGAGCCAGCTAAAGACAGCAATCGCCTACTTTTACTTCGATTTCAATGGGGATGTAACTTCAATGTTGAAATCTCTCATCAGTCAACTTTCGGCGCAAAGCGAGGAATTACCTACACCGCTGAAGGACCTTTACGTCACTCACATCAAGAAGACCTCCTCGCTCCCTACGGATGAAGTTCTTCTTCAAGCATTTCATGATATCCTGTTATCCTTCCACAATGTCTATATCATCTTCGACGCCCTGGATGAAGCTTCAAGGAACGATGAACTCCTTTCCTTCATCACCACAGTTCAAGGATGGCGATATCAGCGACTACATTTGCTAGTTACAAGCCGTCAGTTGTCAGAGATCGAGGACATGCTCTCAGGTCTTGTCACCGGGAAGATTTGTTTGCAAAATTCCGAAATTAGACATGACATTGCGTATTATGTCACTGATATTCTCGCCAACGACAAAATAATGTCCAGATGGCCAGAGAAGCTGAGGTGGGAGATTCAAACCAAGCTCGTCTATGAGGGGGAGGGAATGTAAGTGTTCTCTGGCGTTTAAAAAGAATTATATGTTGGCATCAGAATTGGGGCCGGCACAAGCATCTGATATCGCTCGTCCCAGTACTAACACGCTGACATTACTCAGGTTCCGATGGGTTGCGTGTCAACTTGATATGTTTCGAAAATGTACAAGTATTACAACGATTCGCAGAGCGATGACAACTCTACCCAAGAGTTTAAATGAAACTTATGAACGGATATTGGACCAGATCGATGAATCATATCATACCGATGTCCGAAAAATCCTTCAGGCGCTTACTGTAGCAAAGAAGTCCCTCACTGTTGATGAATTGGTCGAGATTCTTGCTGTGAATTTTGATTGTGAACAGGAGCTCCCGCAATTCGACGAGGATTCACGACTGCTAGATCCTCGCGCAGTCCTGACCATGTGCTCTTCTCTCGTTACAAGGCTCGAAGACAGATATGAGAGTTGGCGTGAAATGGAGAGAGAGGATGATGGGGAAGGACTAAAGATCAGATGGCAGGAAGGCTACGAACGAGGCAAATGGACACCCGTCAGACTCGCGCATGCGTCAGTGGCTGATTATCTCACCCAACCGAAACAGTCACAATTTTTCTTTACGCGGCACGTAGCTCGACAATTCATGGCCCAAGTATGCCTCGCCTATCTACTCAATCCTGAGTTCTCTTCCGGCCATGATCGCCCTTTGCTTATGCAGCGATACCAAGACTATCCGCTTCTGCGCCACCTAACCTTGAATTGGCCCCTTTATGTGAGGAGGGAAGAAGGCGACCCCGAGGACTACCTTCTGCCATGCACAAAACAGCTTCTACAAGCTTTCTTCGCATCCCATAAACTCCCTGGTGGTGGCAACTATGCTTTCTGGCTAGGAATGATGATGCCCTCTGCCCCTGCCAAAGCTTCTTATCTCACAGAAACACATCCTCTTTACTACGCAGCGTCCTTTGGGCTTGCCGACGTTGTACGAATCATACTTGACTCCGATAAAGACATAGACATTGATCAACTTGGAGGACGGGCGCATGCGACAGCTTTACATGTGGCATGCTTTAGAAATCATCCTGAAGTAGTAAAGATTTTACTAGAACGAGGCGCAGATCCCAACTTACCGAACAATGTCGGAGAAAGTCCATTGGATTTTGCGACCTGGCACGACAGCGATTCGGAAATGGTAGCATTGCTTATGAAGCATGGGGCCGATCCTGGTGATCCTTTGGATGTCCATCCGCTAGCAGATAGTAAGGCTTCCATTTTGTTCTAAAGTAAAAACTGGGGAATGCGGTGTTCAGCAGGTCCAAATGTCGATCTCTCGCATATAGGCTATTTTCGTTTGTTTCACTTGATAGCAACCCTTCTGGGGTGTGCTCCTCCAATGAGCCTTGCTGATAACTTAGTAGGGAGCGATTATGAAGACCGGGTACCCATAATGGTAGCGCTAGGGGCAATGGGGCGCGCAAGTTACACGAGAAATCAATTTGATGAGTTCTGCTGATTGTTTTCAGAGAGATTCTAATCGACGCAGTATACTGGGCAGATAAAATTGAAGCAGAAGTGAACTGCACAAAGGTCTTCATTATTACGATACATACGATAACAGATGGTGTGCGGTCTTCTCGAGCGACAATTCTTAGAAACAAATGGCTGCTAAAGAGAAGGATGCAGCCTCAGCGACATCACCTACCCAGTCTCGAGTCCTAATTGAGTTTGATCCTATGATATCCTCCAAGCTATGTGACAACATATTGTTATCGAGAAGACAGCTCAGAAGTTCTGTGTGCCACGAGCGCAAACTTTGGGTGCAAGACCACCCCCTACTCTTGTGTACCACGAAAAGAGACGAACGTATCCGCTGTGTTGTCGTTCAATGTTTTGAGTCTTCGGACCTTGCGTGCTCACACCAGGAAACGTCCTTTGTTTGCGCAGAAAAATGGTTTGAGGTTATCAAGCTGGAGGTTCTCTTGCGGTATTTCGGTGATTGATCCCGACCTATATCTAGCATAGAATTGTCAGCAGCTATAGAGCTGTGGTCGCACCTACGTTGCTTTGGGGTTTATGTTCTTAGGTGAACGCCGTTCTCTGTTTCGCAAATTTGAGCTCGAATGTTCTTGGAACATAAAATTTCAAAAGGCTTATGCCTCCGTTGATGGACTGTAATTGTGCAGCTCGATGGTATGCAATTCAACACAAACATTTCGTCTTCCGAGCACAACATCGAGGAAGGGAATTAGCAATGAAGGACAAGACAACACTAGCCAAACAAGCTTCCATGATATTCGAAAGAGGGGTTGCCGAGATAGCTTGATTTTCAGGTACATGATCGGCCAGGATAATATTTAGCCACGAATCCAAGTTTCGCGAAAGGAAACTTTGGACGAACTGGGGGGTCCGCCACCTTGACGAGTGTTTTGTTTTTAGTGGGGGATGCTGTAGTTGCATTGCCAAGAGAGGCTTCGTCACCTCGTGCATGCCAATATTACCGCCAAGTGATATCTCCTGCAAGCCTTGGGTTACAACGGCCGTATCTACAACCTCCGGACATTAGATGCAACTTTCCTACCAGTCAAAGAACGGGCAGAGCGGGCAACTGACGTGGAAAGTTAACAAACTAGCATCGCTATCTCCCATATCAGGAAGGTTTGTATGTCAAAAAGCAGACGAAGGCGCCCTCGGAGCGCCACGCGTGTCATTGCCTGTCCATTTCTGAAGATATACATGTCGAGCGCACGATTAGAGTTCGACAGCAACGGCCGTCAGTTGCAATAGCCGATAGTGGAGCCGGCGCGGCGTGCGTTGCCGAGACGGGAAGCTCAGATCTTTGGAGGCGCCACTAAAGCTTGTCAAGGGTGGTTAGGCTCGGCATGGCTCGGCACACGTTATCTGATCCTGGCCATATCCCACCCTGATGAATAACGAATCAAACGCAAGAAATGGCGTGCAAAGTCATGAGGATCTCTCTTCATGTGAGCGATCTGCATGATTCCCATAATCGCCGATATATGTGGACACTGACTCGCACGCTGGACCTTCCAAATTTCGCAAAAAGTTTCCTTTCGTGCTCTGGGGTATCTGCAACGTGTGGCTGAGATGGATCCCACTCGGGGGGGGTATAAGATACAGGTTAAGATTGAAGATAAGCTTGTTCCCGGTCTCCACCCGTATCTCGCATTCGATTGGTGGATGTTTTAGGCCTGTCTACTCATTTCCCCCAGTTTTATCTGGTTTGACCTCCGTGGACAACACTATTCGTCGACAATAGGCGCGAAAAACCGGGATACGCGAAGATAAGAAAATGTGAAATGGAAATCAGTGAAAGGACCTTCCTGATTACGGAAATGTGTCGTCAATCACTTGGAGTTGTCAACACGGATCTCCAATCTCGAAAGAATGTGTTGTGCAGCAGGTCTTTTTGGATCAGGAAGGTGGTCTGGGGTGATCGATATGGATTTGGTCTTCGACAAACAAGCCTTTCCAAGCCGGCATTCAGTGTACGCTGGACATCTGCTGTGGTATTGTCTGGGAAGTACCGACATGCATATCCGGATTGAGGTTGTTTGTCCGCACTTCGTGATAACACACCATCAGGACAATTTATCAGGAAGGTAGGTTAGTATGGGCAGGATAACAGTCGCCATCGACGCCAAGAGTGAGTCGCCCACGATGTGTATATATACATCTATAATATCCTCCCAGTATTCTCTTTCCTCTTCACCAGTCCAGCTGCAATCGTTACACAGAGTCCTCACCAGACATCTCCAATTCCAATCTTTCTCTTGACCACTCTTTCGTCAATCAATCGACCAACCCAACCAACTCAATCAAAATGAAGTTCGCAACCATTGCCTCCGCTGCCCTCCTTGCTGGCTCTGCTGTCGCCGCCCCAGGCACAGCTATGCGCCGCGAGCGTGCTCAAAAGCGTGCCAAGAACAACCACGGCAACCCATTGATCCGAGTTGACGGCCCCTCCGTCCTTGACACCAACAAGACCAACGTCCAGTACTCCTCCAACTGGGCTGGTGCCGTCCTCGTTGGCACCGGTTACACCAGTGTTACTGGTACTTTCACCGCACCATCTCCCAGCACTGCTGGATCTGGTTCCGCATGGGTTGGAATTGACGGTGACACTTGCGGCACTGCTATTCTCCAAACTGGTATCGACTGGACCCGCTCCGGCTCCTCTACCACCTACGACGCCTGGTACGAGTGGTACCCCGACTACGCCTACGACTTCAGCGGCATCACCATCTCCGCCGGTGACAGCATCAAGGTTACCGTTACCGCCTCATCCAAGACCACTGGCACAGCCACTGTCCAGAACCTCACCAAGGGCAAGACCGTCACCCACACCTTCACCGGTGGTGTTGATGGCTCTCTCTGCGAGTACAACGCTGAGTGGATCGTCGAAGATTTCGAGGAGAACGGAGGCCTCGTCTCATTCGCTAACTTCGGAACCGTTACTTTCACCGGTGCCTCGGCTGTCAAGAGCGGAACTACCGTCGGTGTTACTGGTGCTACCATCATCGACCTTCAGCAAAACAGCGTCTTGACCAACTGCGGTACCTCCGGTTCTTCCACCGTCACTTGCACATACGTTTAAGTGATGCAATTGCGCACTTGCACTTAGACTTGGTCGTCAAGAAAATGAGTTGGATGATTGATGAACTGGATTGGATTGGATCCGGTCGGCTTGGTGGGCCGGCTGGTTGGTTGACGGTGATCTCGAGCAGAGATGCACTTAAAAATCGGTGGATTGCACTCCCCAACTCTTTGAGCGACGGCTCTTTTTCGTGGGAGGAAAGCATGGTTTCTAGGCTTGGTGTTTATGCAAACGGAGATGTTCAACTTGTCCATAGTTTCAAAGGTCGTAGTGAATGAATACCAAAAAAATTCGAGCTCAGTCTTTCTGTTATCTATGCATGCGATGGTGATGTGATCTATGACTCATGGATTGTACGATTGTTTCTTGGTTGGTGATCATCTCGGAGATTTTAATAATGCTTCTAGAAGGTTGCTAGTTGCACTCGAGCGTTTTTACGTACTGTAGTACTGTAGCGTTTGCGATACCACCTCGTGGTTTCATATCGAGACTAGAGCTCTCATGCATGCATGATCGATCGGGAAGATGCAAGATCCATCGGAACTAGATTAACCTCTAAAAATGAGTAACGGGCTAAGTTAAACTGAACCAACCATTGCAAGCATACTGTATCCCATAGAGAATCAAATTAAGGCTAAGGGAAAGAAAGAGCAGAAAGCAATCAAACAGCGAAAAGCAAGAAACCAAAAATTCCAAATCCAACCAAAAGGAACGAAGAAGCAAAAAGTCAGAAACCCAAACAGTACCGCGGAAACCAAACTAGAAAAGAACCAGAGAACCAAAGACCCACCAGCACCCGCATTCTATCCCGAAAGTGCACTAGACCATCGCTTGTAAGCTATCAGATGACTATATCAAGACGCCATCAACTCCTTCAAAGAGCACCAACCAAAGTGGCCAAGGGAGTATCTTGTCCAACCCCTTGATCGACACCAGGCCAGATATTGGCAGTAGCTCCACCTAGAAGTCCAGTAATAGCATCCCCGGCGCTAGTTCCGGCATTTACACTGGCCTCTTGTCGGTTCTTGAGAATACCAACCCAGTTAGCCAAGGGAGTATCTTGTCCAGTTGCCTCATCAACTCCAGGCCAGAAGTTCTGAGTCGCTCCACCCAGCAGTCCAGTGACGATATCCCCGGCGCTGGCTTCTTGTCGGTTCTTAAGACCCCCAACCAAGTTGCCTAAGGATGTATCTGGTCCAACACCCTTATCGACACCAGGCCAGATGTTCGCGGTAGCTCCACCTAGAAGCCCAGTGACCAGATCGGCTTGTCTCTTGAGTGATTCATCGTCGTTGCCTATGCGTATGCTTGTTAGAATTTCCCGAGCTTGAGCACAAGAAACAAAACAGAGAATGAAATGAACTGGACTTGTACGGGGACTGACGCTTTTGATGCCCATCATTGCGAGCCTTAAGTGTACCGAGCAATCCACCTTCTACAACGCCAAGAGAGCCTTTGGCGGCATTAGTAACTGTAGAAAGCCCAGTTTCAGTGAGAATGCCATTACCGAGACTGGCAATTGCGGCTTCACCTGGGAGTTGGAGGGCTAAGGTGGCAGTCAGCTTTTTGTATGAGAGTGTGGGGTGAGGATGGGGATTTTCTCACAGTTGATAGGAGCGGCAAGACCGAGGGGAATGAGAGCGGCTGCGATGAGTGTGGTGGAATGCATGGTTTGGGTGGTGTTTGTTAAGGAAAAATGTGATGAGTGTGGTTAGAAGAAGTGGATCAAGGTGAGTGAGATGATTGTTTGACTGATTGTATTGGATGATAATGCTTAAGATTGAGCTATTGGATTGAGAATGAAGATTGGAATTTGAAGACGAGAACAACACATTATATACCCGTCTACTGGGCCATAATTGAGGTATGTTTCACATCTCAAGACTCGTCATAGAGATGTAGATGTCGGCATTTCCGAAGATCAAGTTTATAGATCGAAATTGCAACATTCGGCAAGTATGAAAAGGGTAAGCAGCAGAAAAGGTTTGTCTTTTTGACATCGTCGGCACCAACTTCGGCATGGAGCTTGCGAGGACGAGTCCTGGAAGATGACATAGAGGGGTTACTGAAGAGGGGCATTCATCTTCTGTGTGAGTAACGGAGATGACGATTTTGCACAACCTACCTCATGAACCTTTCGCGTATTTCCTGGGAGTGTATGGATTATTTGATGGTCTTGTTACACTCAACACAGAGATATCAGTTAATTGAGATGGTGAAAGAAATAGAAATTGGCGTAAGTAGCCAGGTGTTAAAAACCGAAAATGGACATCCGGCTCGAGTGAGGGTTTCAAGCTCGAACAAATTTCTACAAATAAGGAAGCCCGTGGAGTGTTTTCCAGCAGGAGAGCGTAGTACCATGCGGACATATTATCAATCGATCTGTAGATGGAGGTAGCACAGCAACTGTCGATCTCGATTTAAAGACGATCACTTCGTCGGCAAAAGCTGCATATGATGCTCCCTCATAATCCCTCAAGCAGCCACGCACCATACAGCTTCCATCCGTGGCAGGCTGTGGAGATGGGAAGTCCTCATGCTATCGGATATATGTTACTGCATCGGTGGTTTTCATGCTGGAAAGGAGGACAGAGCATCCCACGCATCGTTGAGGCATTAACAATAGTTCTGCGAAGCTGGAAAGATGAGAAGGATACGAGAAGACATGTCATTTTCCTGAGATTTGCGAAGACAAACGACGCTGCTAAACATTCTTGGGATGAAAAACGTGTTTGTGACATGTATACTACTTGTATTTGTCTGGGCGTTGGTTTCAATTTACAAGTTTGTGCGTAAATGCAGAGACATATAATTTTGTTCAACCGACGATTAGCCAGCTGCAGTTAAGAGAATTGGAAGATAGCAATCTTAGATCCTCGATCTGTATAGATGTGATAACAACGCAAGATGAATGATGATCGGCTTCGAATTTCGACCGTCTGGTGGAAGCTTGGTCAACTTTGATCCCATCTCCGCGTCTATAAGGGAAATATGAGCCATTAATGGTGTGCATGTCCTCCCGCTCTCTAAACCACTATGCAAAAGTCCCTTTGTATTCGCTGTGGTAGTTGCTTAGCCGAAGGGAGGAAACACCAGGGAGGAAGTTAGATATCTTCAGATCTGTGGGATAAAATGACTCTCCTCCATCGATGAAGAGCCTTTGTAGTGACTGCTGTTTGCCCAGCGAGCGAGATAATTCTGCCAGTACGATGTCTCCTCCATCTACACTATCGTAGGGCATTTGTTCTTCGCAGACGAACTATTCTCTCATCATCGAAGGAAATGTAGTTGACCCCTTTCACCAGCTCCAGCAGGGTCGTGTATCGTCAAAGAAGAAAAGAGATAGGTAAACCTTGGTTCGTATGTGCAAGAAAGGTATGTCGAAGAATGAATAAGCGAAAGTGAGGAAGTGGTCGGCTTCACAATTCGAAATCATGAACCGAAGTGCTACACAACAACTCAAGGTTAGACTTCAGTAGTTCCACCCACACATGTTTTCTGCAATCTCTCGCCCAAAACTTTCGCACCACAACTCACTCTGCTCATCAACACCACAGCAGAATGAATAGGAGTCCAACCGAGGCATTTGCAGCAAGCGATGTATGGGAGCTGTGAGTGCTTGCAGGACAATCCAATGGACAATGATGCCGCAATGCGACCTTTCTCAGACCATGGATCAACAGAAGAGTTGGCGTGGAGTGTAGTATGAGGTCATGTTGCTGCCGACTCGACACGCGTCGAGATTGACCGCAGATTTTCGCCAATGGAGAAGTTATTTCTGTCTCCTGCGCACTCCTTTCCACAATATTATCATTTCCAATGCTGCCTCAACAGCATGCGAACCACATATGCAGAGAGCGGATACCCTGCCAAATGTGCATGAGAGTTTTCGGCCCGTATGTAAACAAGGAGGGTGGTTTATTCTTTGAGTTTCACGTACGATCCTAGTGGTAGATCAGTGTGCGAAGAGCAAACTGCCTGCAGTGTGCGTCGGTGCCATGTCATCATGGCATCATCGGCTCCTATTGGTACAGACTTGGCAACCTCTACAATCCCCCTCTTGTTTAGTATGCTGACAGTGACGATGATTTGCAGAGGAACCCACGGGCTGTGCGACCTCAGGCTTGCATGTTGGGAAGAAAATCTGATAAGCCGCAGATGGAAAGGATGAAAACCTGCCGCTGTGCTTGCGGGTAAGATACAGGGATAGCGTGAAATCGCGTCATAGTTCGCCACCGTCGAAATCTTGCAGGTTGGGGACAACGTCTCCAGCTGGAAGCAGACAAACAGTGCCCGGGCGCAAAGGTCAATCACACCGACAAGGTCACTGGCGAATGTCAGATCATTTTCGAAGAAGGCAACATTTGGATCAAACTGAGTGCGAGGCAAAATGGTGGAGTGGAGTGGTGTCATACCGGTTGTATAGTTACTTACTTACCTAGCTTCCTTCGATGTAGGTCCTAAATGAAGCTACGGGGCTGACGATCCATCACTCATCGTCGATGAGAGATGGCAACAGCCTCGCGCACAAATGTATGTTCTCTTTTTCATTGCCGCTAGCTGTGAAGCCAGAGGAGAGAAAACCATATACTAACAAGGTGTCTCGAACTCGTGTTGTGTGCGCAGTGGGGATGGTGTTGGTCCAGACCAAGCTGATGTCAAGCGGACCCGGCAGGGGGCCACTACCGAAACTGTGCTAATGATCTCATAGGCGCAGGACAAGCCTCCAAACTGCACAAGCCGTTGGTACCTCGATTGACAAAGGGAACCTCTTCTCGTTTGCGCGGCAATTTGATTAACTTCAACGTGAAATCCGAAACAGGACTTTGCAAAACTGAGATGGCAATTACCAAGTAATCTCAACACAGGTGAAATATCTAGCTCATCTCGTACTTGGTAGTGCACGAGAAGTGGGGACAGTCAAGGACAGATAACTTTCTTGTGGCCAAAGGATTATACCCGGTTGCCACAGCCAGGAAACAACATCTTCTAAGAAACATCTCGGTGCCGGATTCGAGGCGCCGCCGGATCACTTTTACGTCTGCTCCGACTCTCGAGCCTTTCTCATTGAGATGATTGACATCGAAGCTTTCGGACTGTCTGCGAAAACACTCCGAATTATCTTCATCTTCTTTTCCAACACGATTGTCCGGTTCCGCTGATGGTCCAGACAACGGCATTGTCGCATGTGCTCCGTCAAGTATGTGACGGCCAATGGAAAGGGTTCAGCCTTATTTGAGAAGTTACCCGAAAGACAATATATGCTACCCATCCGAGGTAATGTCCATCTCGCGTATTAAAGGGACACGACGACATCCATGGGTCAGGCTAGAACTTACGACTGCCTGTTTTCTTGTATTTGGGGGTCCCATACGATGTAGCAATTGGTATCTGGGTACTCGTGATAGAGGTACAATCGCCGTTTAAAACTTAATATTAGGCTTTCCCGGCCAGACCACAGTAACTAAGACAGCAATGATTGTTCTGGAATATCATCCTTAGTAGCAACCGAGAGCGCGAGAGGACCGTTCGAAAAGTTGAAAACCAGAATGAATAATAAGTGACATCATATAGCTCTCCTTGGCACGACGTAGTTATTCCGGGGTTCGCGTCTTATGATTGGACACACTAGCGAGGGCTACTCCAACCCCCCAAATAGTCGGATTTAGCCCTCCGCAGGATCTTCTAACTGTGTGGATGTGCCTTTCCGGTGCAGTTTTCGCTCGACAAAGAAAGCATAGATTTGCATTATGACATCTCTGGCCCAAGCATTACTCGCAAAGTACGAGGTACGGATAAACAAAGCCTTCATGGGAATCCCCAAAATACGCCTAAAGATAGGGGCTGGATTTTGCTGATCTTGCTTGATTCATGGATGCATTTTTATTTTATTTTTGGTTCTAATTGGGAGAAGCAAAGAAAAATACTGAAAAATGGGAGGGGCTATGAGTGTACCAAGTCGCCGACCGAGCTGGAGCTACGTAAGAAAGTGCCGCCTAGTAAGTACAGTACCACAGATATCGCATCATACTGTCGTAACATTGCCTATCAAAATCAAGAGTATCGCAAATCTTATGGTCGAGAAGCTTGATAAGGATACGGTCGTGCCATCGTGGTCAAGGCTGTATTCGAGGTCTAAGATGTAAATGCGGGATGATGACTATGAAATTGTTTCAGGTGGAACAAATCAGCTGTCAATGATTCACGACTGTCGAGGGCAGTACCCTCAACAAAAACATCTCAAATTGCCCTTTCACGGGTCTCCGACTATAGTTTGGAGCAGAAATGGAGATCTACATCCCTCCAATTGCCATTTCCCATTAGCTTGAATTTTGAATGCATATTCTCCCAGCTCCTTCAAATGCTAGCGGTCCTCCTAGATCAAACGGCGGCCCACGCTCCAACCACACATGACGCAGGATTACAGATGTCATGATCTGCAGGGTCTTCCTCTTCTGGAACCTCCGTTTACCCTGGATATTTCAAGATACGAGATTGGTTGATGGGGGTGCACAATGTGCTAATGCAAAGGGACTCCTCGATCGGCTGTCTATTTTGGCGGAGAAAGAAATATCCTTGCCACTTAAGTGAGACTGGTGCAAGTAGGGGTCCAGCTACTTTAGCTCAGATTTTAGTGAATCTTTAGTGAGCCTCTGAAAGTATATAGATGCTCGGGATATCAACCTTTTTCTTCTCATTCAGATCATTCAATTCCACAACACTACAACATCAAAAGCTTCTTACAACAAACTCATCCATCTGCTCACGTCCAGTCTCAATTCAAACAGACTACTTTTGAACAATATTATAACAATATCTCGAAAATCCTCACACAACCAAACAATCTTCACGATGTCTTCAGCCACTGCCAATTCCACATACACCACCTCCAACATGCCAACATCAAACCACTTCGATATGGAACCATCGAACTATCTCTTTCAATACTCCAAGACCATGCACGAGCACACCAAGAAGCAAATGGAGGCAGCCTCATCATCTGCGAGAAGGAGGTCAGCGAACGCCAATGGCACAAACGCACACGCCACACTACGAAGTGGAGGATCAAGCATGGACAGCAACGAGTCCTTCAACAGCTACCGACGAGCTTCTTGAATGGAATGCGATCGATGAATAATGATCACAAGCATTTCCGGAGATGGCAGAACACATCTGCATTACAGCTTCGAGTTTGGGTCAACTTTGACCATACGATATAAGGAGTTCAGAGCGAGCGGAGGGGAATGAATATACACGATAACGGAATGGGTGGCTAGCGAGCATGTATTATATGGGCGTCGGAGTATTTGGCATTGCATTTTGGGTCAGGCACTTCAGCGAACAGCGCTCTGTTGGTTTGGAGTTTGTACAATATGGTTCGGATCAGGTGTTGAATAGTGGCGTTGGCTACTATGTTCAGGAGCTGGGATGAGAATCGGAAAATCAATACATATGATTGCCCTCCACAATTCCTGCTTTTCCATGCCTACTATCGTGAAATGTGCCTCACTAAATCGTGCCTTACAAAGGAAGTACAATCAGATCTGGAACTGACAACTGGCAAGGATTTCCTATCCTATGCTTGTAGACGACTGAACCTAATGTTCCCCGCAGATTTACCGTGCCATTTAACTTTCTCAGTGAAATGGGCCCCAAATCTTATTCCCCGCAGTGACAACGCATCTGCATCAAGACCCATGATCCAGTTAAGATGAAGCTTTCTCCAGACGCAGAATTGCTCCGCCAACCACACGAAGTGAAACCAGAAGCCAACTTAGACTGAACACTAAATTTTCAAAATGTATGACGGAACAATCTCTCTATCCTGCCACCGCAATGAGGTGATAACTAGTTGACCATATCCATCGCGAAGATCTCGGTGATAACTAATCGACTACATTCATCCCGAAGATCTCGGCATCTCTTTCATTACTCCCTAATGCCCTTCATTTTCCAGTGTCCTCCTAGCCTTTTCAGCGAAAGCTCTCCCTCAACCAACGAAAAGGAGAAACCGGCTTCCTGTAGCACTAGCTCAAACTCTAGGAATTAGAGTCCCACCACCACACGTGTCGCTCGCCATACTAAGATCTAAGACATCAGACGAAAAGACTCGCACTAATTTAGAGCTTCCAGCTGACTTTATTCACAACCTCGTCCATTTGGTGCATCTTTCAAAAACAGAAAATTAACCAATCACATTCTCACCGGTATGTTCTCCGTCTTCATTGTTTGAACCAGATCCAATCACATCCCACCTCCCACATCTCAAAAGCAAAATCAGACTCTAAAAATAGCTTTTTAATATACCACTTGGTGTGTGCTTTCTCCTCATGTAGGTCATTTTTGAGTTAAGTTGAGCTGGAGCGCAGATGTCAAAATATCAAGCTCATGCATTTTAGCAAATTCTTGATTTTCCAAGACACACATCCCTGTAATTGGCTGCGCGGCTGGGGCTGGACTGGTGCATCAGCCACACGATCCACAGTCCCCCTTGACTTGTGGGGTGAGCAAGACGTCCTGAAATGTACGAGTGTGGCCCGACAGGTGCGCTTGCTGGTTAGAATGACGATATATGAGGCTAAGTTGAAGCGAGGATGTTGATAAGGTAGGGAGGGCGGACAGCTGAACGGATACAGAACTGCTACAGAGGTGCACTGCCTCGCAGGGTGAATTGATGGGTGGTGGGAATTGTTATTGCGGTTGAGGCGCTTCGCTTTTTGGGGTGGATGATGCGGTGGTAGGGAGCTGGAGGTGTGTTGAGAAGGGGTTGGAGAGTAGGCGCATATGGCGAATTGGATTTCGGAGAAGCAAAGGATCAGCGAGGTCAACGGGCGCTCGACGAGATCGACGCGAATACGCACGAATCAACGCAACGCAGAAGCATGCAGTCTCAATAGACGTGGTGGTCGGGCATGGACGTGCGATCTACAGGTTATTGTATCTAATCTAGGATGTAGAGGCATCGGGCATATCGGTAGCACTACTTTCATTTGCTTCTTCGCATTGACTAGATGGATAAGTGCAAGGGAATCTTGTTCGAGGAAAGAAACGCGAAAAACGGTGCGACACATCGAATGCCCGCGAACCGACATCTACGCTTGATGCTTTTTCTCGCGGCCCAGTGTCTACGAATATCGCACAGAATACGAACAAAACATGGAGGCTTATCGAACAAAGATCTAGAGGTAATGTCCCTTGTTCAGACTCTTGACTGCTCAGATATCTCACGGGCAGTCCTGGGAGGGCAGAAATTGTCCAGGAACCATGTCACCCTGTCATGCTATAGCTGCAAGTCCGAATGCTATATCTCTACAATTCCTAAATTTCTGCCATGTTTACATACACAAACAGTACTCGTTATGAACCTACTTTGCGGTCGTAAGACTGTCTACTTATGGCTCACTCTTATCTGCTCCTGCTTCTCACCACAATCATCACACACAGTCGTCTCTTCTCGCTCATGATTATTATGACTTCTTTTTAAGTTTAAAAATATATTGAAAATCTCCGCAAATTTATTATTCTTTTCAATAACTCACGATCTGGCTCATTCATTGCTATGGCTTTCCCGTTATGGTCTTATCTTTATCTGCGAGAAAGCCTCAGATTGAGTTGCTCTCCCGACTTACAGTATTTTACCCATAAAGTCTCGTCCAAAGCTTTAAACGATATTTCGGATATTTCGCGCAAATCAATTATTATTTTCAATCACTCAGTGGCTAGATCTCATTCTTTTGCTATGTCTTTCTACTTATGGTCTTATCTTTTTCTGCGAGAAAGCACTCAGATTGAGTTACTCTCCCGACTTACTGTATTTTACCCATAAAGTATCATCCAAAGCTTCTACCAAACTCCGCGTCCCGCATGAGACGTGCTAGCTCCTCGATTGATAACGAGCCCTTGTGTAGTGGTTGAAGTTCTTCTCTGCCAGATGGTCCAAACGGATCACCTAGACACTCTTGCTCCTCTTCAAAGCTCAATGTGCTGCTAGACAATCTTACAAAACCGATGTCGGAACGAGACATAGCTGTTGGTCCACTCTTGAAATTTGGAGTGAATATCCCTGGGCCAGAAGTAAGACAACGGGAACCGTTTGTATCTCCTGGCCTGGGGTTATGGTCTGAAAAGTTACTTAGGGAGTTTGATGTTTCGCTATCTTCTTCTCGACTGCTTGATCTACGCGCTTGATGTGTTAATTCACTTAATGTTGGTTCATCTTGTCTAGCTGCAATGGCTATGTTTTCCAATTCTGGGAGGTTTGCTATGTTTTCATCTAATGACTTCTCCTCTGGTACGTCTGCCCAATATCTGCGACATTCTTCTTCGACATCCCTAAAAGTTCTTCGTACTGCTTCCTTCCTGAATTCAAAATCTCTGAAGTCGGAATCAACTTCTTCGAGCCCTGAAGGGTTTATCGATGACCGCATTTCGAACTCCGTTAGTCTGGATATTCAGACTGTGATTAAGATTCGAAAGCTGGAAAGATTACAAGGCCTCTAAGAAGTTGGTTCAACTTCCTTCCGAATTCTTGCGGTCTTTCTCTGATTGTCAGATTGCTCAAGGAAAAAAGATCAACTGAAGATGAGACATGTGCATTATATATATAGACGTTTCCCTCACCTTGTTCGGGTTGTGATCAGGAGCTCCTCTTTCAGCCTCCCGATTCGACGATGTCAGTTTCTTTGGTTGTGGAGTTTGGCTTTTGGATCAGCAGCCTATCAAACTTGACGCCTTTCACAAGTACTAATTCATATCACTTCTTTCTTACATAGGTCCGATTATCGGAGACAAGAAATTGGGAATAGATTTGGAGTTCAAAGAACTTGGACATACCGATCCATTTAAACATCTCGAGGCCATTATGCTCCACAAAGAAACATAATAATCCCCATTGTCTGTTCATTTTTTGGATAAAGAATTCAATTCAAATAATTGGATTGTTCAGCATTTCTTTGAATTTTATGGATAAAGACAAAGTCTTCTTTGTTTTCGACATTACTTTAAAATGTCAATACAGACGCAGCATGCTTTCGAAACAAGCAAAAATAATCGTCCATAAATCTTAACATACAACACAACACAGTTACTCACAGGAACAAAGGAACACCCTCGTCGTTGCATACATACATCTCGTAGCAAATAGAGAGGCTGGTACTTACTATCAATATGGGAAAGAATAACAAAGGTAAGAAAGGTAATGGAGAAGGAGGAGGAGGAGGAAATGGAGGCGAAAACCGAGGCGAAAACAGACGCGGAGGTACAAGTGGTGGTAATGGCAACAAGAACAACCAACCACACAAACGCAACAACCATAATAACAATACCAATGCCAATGGCAATGGCAATGGCAACGGTAATGACAGAAAAAATAGCAATGGGCCAAACAATGCCAAAAACAATCGCCATGGTAATGGAGACGGAAATGGCGATCGGAATAACAAGAAAGGAAATAACAACGGCAACGGCAACAATGGAAACAACAATGCCCGTCCCCAAAATCCCAAAGGCAAACCACCTCACGAATGCCGCATCTGCAACCGAAACGGCCATTGGGAATCCGACTGTCGTCAGAAAGACAGCGACGCCCGACCCGACCGATGCCGAACTTGCGGCAAGGGAAAACACTGGGAAGATGAGTGTCGCTCACGCAGTGACAGCAATGCTGGTCAAGCAGGAGGGGACAAAAAGCAAGACAGACCAAAAGCAGGCGAATGCCGAGCTCCTAACGGTGAGGACATCTCCCACTTCTTCCCTAATAACAAATTCCCAAACAGAGAATGCAAAGTTTGCAATATCAGCGGACATTGGACCGGTACGTGTGAGAAGCCGGGCTTCCATCCCGTTTCCAATCCCAATCCGGGACAGAAGCAAAATGGTAAGGGGAACGCATCTCAGGGTGGCAATGAGGGGAGACAAAGTCAAGGACAAGGACAAGGACAAGGACAAGGTGGGTTTGCTGCGCCAGACAGTTATAACTCGATGTACAACGATGGCGAAAGCGAGATCTACAACGTCCCTCCCACCCCATCCTTCATACCCTCCGCACACCAACCCCAATCCAGCTTCCAACCCTTACCCAGCTTCCCCGCCCCTTCATTCTCCACCCCCAACCCCAGCTGGCAGACCTCTCCCCCCACAACCCACACCCCTATCCCCAGCAGCTTCTCCCACAGCACCCGCCCCGCCCCCAACGACCCCTTCGACCCCTCCCACCCCGACTCCCCCCTCTACGCCGCCGCCCACCGCTCCAACATCTGCTCCTCATGTTTCGTGCTCGGCCACCAAACCCTCGACTGCAAACGCTTCCCCTGGCTCCTCCCCCGTCACGACCCTGCACACATCCCGCATCCCCACCCATACCACCCATCACACAACCGCGTCATAATAGCGCATCATCCTTCTCCTGCGCCTTTCCATCCTAATACAATCATATATCCCCAACCCGAGCCGTATACGTACCATCAGGGCCGTCCATGGCATGAGGATAGAAGTGATTGGGAAGAGCGCTTCGGCGCGGGGAATAAGGATATTTGGGTTGGAGCTGGGAACGACGATAAAGAGGGGAGGAGGTACGTGAAGAGGGATGCGCCGGGAGGGCGTGGGGGGGAGGAGACGGGCGGTGTGTGCTCGTTTGATGAGGGGGGGGATATAGAGATGAGGGATATTTTGGATTGGGAGCAGGTTAGGGGTGCGAGGAAGGGGGGTGGGAGGTTTGGGGTTTGTGGGAATTGAGTGGAGAGAGGTAAGTGAGTAGGTAAGTCGTTCATATCGAGGACTTGACTTCTTTTCTTGAAGTTTATTCATTATTCCTTTCTCCCCATTCCTGGGGTATATTTATTCCGATTAGGAGTTTTTTCTTTGCAGGTCAAGGTAAAGGTTCAAGGATAGATCAGAGTAGAAGTCTAGGTGTTTCCTCTTCTTCCTAGTATATAATATTAACAAAATCATAAATTCAAATCATATCCAAGAATCAAATATCTCATCATGATATTTCTAATATCTTTGCTTCAGCCAATGCTATCTGAGCGATACGATTTACTATTATATATAAAATATCTTCCGTTATTCTTTGCTTTCCAATTTCTTTCCGCTATTCTCTCGTATCCTCAATATTGATATACTTATACCACCGAAATCTATCATCTCAATATCTATCTAACTCCTCATTTATTTAACAAAATTCACGAATATCTATATTCCCTGTTCTCTGCTTCCCCGCGCGCTCTCCGCTCCGCTCTGCTCTTTTCCCCCCGCTATCGTACCTTCCCATTGTACCTTCAATACTTCACCTTCCATTCCAACCGATTCAAATACCTAGACCCACAAAACGAATAGAAAAAGATATATGTGCTACTTATCTATCTACTCGCCCGCTTATTTCCTTCCCTTCTTCTCCTTCTCCTCCTTTCTCCTATCCCATCTCTTTGTATTCCCTTCCTCCCCCATCCACCAACCCACTGGCAGCTCATATTCATCCTAATCCACATCAATTCTAATCTCAGCCAATTCAATCGCTCCCTCCATTCCTCCTTAACCCTCCCCCGCAAACAGAACTTCATAGCTTTTCTTCGTACGGATATATGAATACCGGGTGCTGGAGATGGAGAGTATACATCTACTTGGATAATGCCTTTCTGTGGTGCTGTGGTTCTGTGGTTTAGCACTTTCCTTTCTCTTATTTTCACTGCCAGTATGAACTTTCCCGTTAAGTTCCTTTATTCCAAACTCACCTCTCTCACTTTCCCTTCTCTTCCTTCCCATATAAATTAATTTGATCCGGTTTCATTCAATTCAATCCCATCCAATTCAATTCAGTTTAATCCATATCCACATCCATATACACATCCTCATCAGCTCCGCGCTTGTATTTGTATTTGCTCTTCGTACTTGGATACATACTACTATTTTCTATTCTACTTTGCTCTGCTCGACTCTTCTCTAGTATCTCTACTATACCGTACTGTACATCCATCCACCCACCACCCACCAACCACCACACCACATCTCCTCACGTCTCCTCGCATCTCCTCGCATCTCCTCGCATCGCATCCCACATCTCCGCATATCCTCTCTCTCTCCAGCAAACCCTTCCTTCTCCAGCCAAATCCATATCCATCCCCGCACCTCCTCCCCCACTCTCCCTCCCCTCCTCACAAATGTGTCTCACCCTCCACCCCCTGCACTGCCCGCACTCCACTTCCATCCTCTGCCGCACCCTCCCCCTCCCTTTCAACTCCCTCAACAACCTGATCCCCCTCCCCAACCCGCAAAACACCACCCAATACACCCTCCTCCTCCCTCCTCCCTCCCTCCCAAACCAACCCTCCACCCTAGCACCCACCTGCCCAAATTACACCTACACCCGCATCCCCTACTGCGATGATTGTATAGATAAAGGCTGGGGAGGAAACGAATGGGACGGAAATGGCTGGAAAAACGATGGATGGACGGGCCAGAACGACGGTGTGGATTGGGAGAGTGTGAGGGTTGAGCCGGGGATATTGGATTGGGTGGGGAAGTTGGGGGTTGTGTGGGAGATGCTTGAGAGGACGAGGGGGAGGATGGGTGGTGGGAACTCGGGTGATAGAAGGGCGGCGGATGGGAATACAGCCTGTGCAAATGCGGCCGGTGGAAATACGGCGGATGGAACTGCAGCGAGTGCAAATGAAGCGGGTGTAAATGCGCCTAATGCAAATCCACCTCATCAAGAACCTGTTGATACAACGGCGTCTAATCCAAACGCGTTGGATACCAAAGCGCCTGATGCGAGGACGGATAATCAAACAACACAAGAAGCACGGATAGCCCCGAATCCCCGGCAAGTTCAAGAAATGCAGATAGCCCCGAATGCCTGGCCACTTCAAGAAATGCAGATAGCCCCGAATCCATGGCAAGTTCAGGAAGTACAAATGCCCCAGAATCCATGGCAATTTGTAGGCGTGGGGGATGTGGGGAAGCAGCTGATGGGAAGGCCGCTGAGGAACCAGAGGGATAGGAGAAGATAACGGCCAAGGAAGAGGAAGAGGATGGTTGGGGAAGAGGAAGGATGAGATGGATGAGGGAGGTTGAGATATGGTGATGTGAGGAGGTAGAGAGATGGTGGAATGAGATGGGGAGGTGGAAAATGGAAAGGAAGGAGAGGATGGTTGGGAGACTGGAGGCGAAGAAATAGGGGATTACGGCAATGGAGATGAGAAAATATTCGTCGGACAAGATCATGGAATTGGATGGTGGCCGCTCGATAAAATGAGCGCGTTGGGGTTGAGATGGAATATGAACACAGTGGAAGTTCCCGACGAGCATGGCATTGATATTGGGTAGTCGGTCCGTGAATGGTATTAATGGATATCCATAATCCAAGGGTTTGGGAGTCCGGATGACATATGTATACTGTTTGGGACATTGGACGACCACTGTTGGGAAAGGAGACAGTTGTATAGAATAGTAGTAGAGCTTAGATTCCGAAACTTCAGGATAGATGTAATTCCTGTCCAAACCTCCAAACGTAACTCACAGATGATGGCAGTGACATTCTCTTGCTGTCACGATGAACATATGAGTGTTCCCTAAATGTGGCTCTCGGCAGCAGTACTCCATCCATATTGTCTGCAATTGACTGATCATTGAAAATGCCTTCACCTTGGAGTAAATACGATGAGAGATCCAGATTGAAAGAAACAGCGCATGTAAAACAATGCTCATATTCAAACAAAGAAGAAATAAGTCTATCGCCTTGCGAAGACAGTATAGTTCACACCTAGGAACAAAGTATGTCAATCTCCAATCTCACCAAATACAGTAACTTCACCACATCGACATAGGAGCCGTTCTTACCACGTTTTGCTTCGGCAAACACCAAAATAGCAAGCGCCAGATCAAACCCCATCGTCATTGTGACCTAGCACAGCCGCCCTCACGAGTGAAAAAGTTGTAGAGGATTAAAAATGTCTCAAAGCACTGGCCAATAACTGAACTCACGATTCAGGTTTGCGTGATAAGCATCGCTAAATGGCATGTTTCGTTGATAGGTGATAGGTGATAAAAACGGTAGAGGCGCTTATGCGTCAAAGCAGAAAACAGGTACCTAGGGCGGGCTTGAGCGGTTGAACAAGGACAGGGTAGGGTAGTTCGGAGATTTCGTCTTTTTCCCGCTGTGTTTTGTTGGATGTTTTTTTGCTTGCCCAGAGGTTGAGCGATGGGATTTTTGCTGGTTTCGGTGGCTATGTATTTTTTCTTTGTTCCCAACACAGCACAGCGCGTAAATGTGCCGGAGGAATCGGGGGAAATTGGAAGAAGGGCGGCTTGTTGGGATTCGGATTCGGATGCATTCAACTATCGAAAATGGAAAATAAAGCGCAAAAAGTTCGAGTCAGTTACGACATACAATGTTTGCCAAAGCTCCACAGTTGAAGAGAGATGTTATGCATGTCAACGATTTCGGGAACTTGGCCTCGACCGCCATGGCGTGCGTGGTGGCGACCGACCGCGACCGGTCTGAGGGACGGGGATACTGTTGAAAAGATGTGGCGTATGCGAGGGTTGAGCCTGAGCGGGAATGAAAGAGCTGTCAGAATGTAAGGTTATGCCTGATGTATGCCTGATGGATGGGATTAGCTTTGCATGCATACATCCAGCAGCAGAAGCACAAACACAAGAACGGGCTGGCGGATCTAAGCTCTATGAGGCTACGATGATACAAAGCAAAGGTTTGCCTCTCGTAAGTTGTAAACTCAGTGAAAAGTGGATTCTTCACAAATACACAGTGGATAAACGCGGAGACGGAGACGGGGTTTGGTGCGCAAAAGCGACGAGGATGAAAGGATCAAAGGATTAGCCATGGAGAGTTTGTACGGAGGAAGAAAGTTTTCTGGGAGATGGAGACTGGAAACTGGAAACTGGAAACTGGAAACTGGAGATTGGAGAAGAGTTTGAGAGGAGCTTTGGAGAAGTGGGCCTGGGATGTCGATGTCACAGATTGTGGGTTCCCTGGGGCCTGAGGTTCCCTGACTGGTACTGGTAACTGTATGGGGGTACTTCGCCGGAATTTGGCCCATTTCCGCCGTGTGTGGGATATCATACAAGCATGATGGTAGGAGGTTTGGGGGTGGTGAGAGGAAAGCTGTAAACAATACCACTGCAATTCCCTTTATTTCCCGCCGTTCCTTTTCCCTTCCCCATTTCCCTCCCAAGCCACCCCCCGCTATGCTGGACAGTGGGCACCCACAGCTCCCAGCCTCGGAAACAGAGTTTGATGAAAAGAAGAGTTTGACGACATTTTGTTCAGGTGAGCAGCGACCACTTTTTGCCGATTCAGTTTCAAGCATCTACGAGGAAAAGGCCGGAACTTGATTCGCTAGGCAAGTTTCAACCCCGCACAGGGGTCTGATCTGCGACCACTTCCACCTTTTCTGTTCTGAATAAGATACTTATGCTGCCATCTACCAAGTATACATCTACCATCTGCCCTTAAACGCCCGATTGTGGTCTTTTCCGCCTGAATCCTGAATAATGTGCAGGCCAGCGGGACAACATACTTACAACACCACTGCGTCATAACCCTGTACTGTAGCACTGTAGCACGGTTACACTGCACTGCACTGCACCGTCTATTCTCATCAGATCTGACAAGCTCGCAAGGATTTAAATTCATTTTTAAAATTGCTGTGCGTCTTACCTGGCTGGGCCATCGAAGCGCCCGACAGTCTTCCCAGTCTTCCCCCAACTTTCTCGAAGAACTGGACGGCTAGCCAATAGCATGCTTTCCTGCTTCACCTGACCCACGCTTTTGGCTCCATTTACTACCTGATGCGGGTTAGGCCACGCGGCAGACCATTTTGCGCACGAGTATGCTACGTCCTTGTATGCTATGTCCTTGACCACTTCTACGACCAACCTTCTTATTATTATCCCGCGGCGATAGAGTGAGGGAGGGAGCAGCGAGGGAGCGAGGGAGCGAGGGAGCGAGGAAGTGAGCGATTATCTCTGTAGGTACAATATGGAACAGGAACAGACCGGGTAGGCATCCAACCTCCAGCTAGGATCTCGAAAGCACAAATAAAGTGACCAGACACCTCATGCCAACCGCGCCTTTTTACTTACTGCTTGCTACTGTAAGAAGAGCTTCTCTCCTTCTGCCTCTCATACTTGCTTGCATTTGCATTTGCATGTTCCATTTTGCACTGTCTATCTGCACCTTGACATCGGAGCTGCATCGTCTCATCAGTTCCCAAGCTCGTTCTTCGCTCCCAATACTCCACCTGTTCCTCTGGCACTTGAACAACTCACCAAACCGTGAAAACTTTTTCTCGACCTCGTCTGGTTTGTTGTACAGTTGTACTTTTGTTGTATATTTTTTCCCTTCCCTTTTTTTATGCATGTACATCAATCACTGCTCGAACCTATCACTTCGTCTTCTTCGTACCCCTCCATTGTCATAATTCGCAGACTCGCAGCTGTAAGTTTCTTCCCCATTTTCTCCATCCTGTCATGGAATCGGTAAGCCGTCATGTACGGCCAGTATACTTGAGACGCTTGGCTGGAGTGGGCGAGTGGGCGAGTGGGCAAGTGGGTGGGATGGATGGATGGATTGACTCGTTTTGGCTGGCTCGTACAGCAGATTGATGAAAAGACGTCAGCTAATCACGATGTGGGGAAAGCTCTCTAGCGCCTCTAGCTCCTCTAGTTCCTCCTGCTACCCAGCTTAGTCGCAGAGTTAACTTTCCATATTAGACAGACGTCAGTGCTCCGAGCTCCTTCCTTGATCATTTCCCCAAAAGTCGTCCAATTTCTTCTTCTCCAACAATCCCAATCCCATTCCCAATCCAACATCCAGAGAATAATCGCACATCGTCGAGCAATCGAATCCTGAATATTAACAATACTTTCAGTGCGAAGTATTCTTTAAATACAAGAACTCTAGAGGCCATTCTTCTACTATATACTTTTTGGATTGCCCCCTCAACGCCCCAGACCAGATTGTGTCATTTCGACTGATCTGAATCCGAAAACCCCCCACCCTTCTTCCAAACACTCTTGAGCTCATTGCGACCACAAGTCGCGCCCGCTCAAACCAAAATGTCCGGAAACAGAGATATCAGGAATCATTACCTGTTCGAAATAGCTACTGAAGTAGCGAATCGAGGTAATTACAACCAAAAGACCCAAAAGATGATGTGTGGATGTAGGACAGACGGGCTAATTTTTGCACTCAAGTTGGTGGAATTTACTCGGTCATCAAATCGAAAGCCCCAGTCACAACCGCAGAATATGGCGACCGATACACTCTTATCGGTCCTCTTAACAGACAATCCGTACGTGTTCATTTGAAACTGTAAATTTTGTGTGCTGAACTGACCATCCACAGGCTGCAGTGGAAGTCGAGGCCTTAACGCCAACAAACCCTCATCTCGCAGCCACGATTGAATCTATGGAAGAACGAGGAATTGGCATTCTGTATGGTCGTTGGTTGATCGAGGGAGCTCCTCGTGTGCTCTTAATTGACACCAAAAGTGCCTACCGATTCATGGATGAGTGGAAAGCCGATTTATGGAACACTGCCGGAATCCCTTCTCCACCTGGTGATGACGAAACCAACGAAGCTGTTGTCTTTGGTTATCTGGTAGCTTGGTTCCTAGGAGAGGTGAGCAAACATACCCATTTCCAGCGACGCCAAATCTCAGACTAACCATTTTCCAGTTCGTTGCGCACGAGAAAGAAAAGGCTGTTATCGCACATTTCCACGAATGGCTGTCTGGTGTAGCTCTTCCCCTGTGCAAGAAGCGTAGAATCGACGTAACCACCATCTTCACCACACACGCAACACTGCTAGGACGATATCTCTGTGCTGGTTCGGTTGATTTCTACAATAATCTACAATGGTTCGATGTGGATGCGGAAGCAGGAAAGCGTGGTATCTACCACAGATACTGTATAGAAAGGGCATCTGCACACTCTTGTGATGTCTTCACAACGGTGTCTCACATTACCGCATACGAGAGCGAGCATTTACTGAAGAGGAAACCCGATGGTGTGCTTCCCAACGGTCTTAACGTCACCAAGTTCTCCGCTATGCACGAATTCCAAAACTTGCATCAACAGGCCAAGGAGAAGATTCACGACTTTGTTCGAGGTCATTTCTATGGTCACAATGACTTTGAACCCGAAAATACTCTCTACTTCTTCACTGCCGGCCGTTACGAATACAGAAATAAGGGTGTGGATATGTTCATAGAATCTTTGGCTCGTTTGAACCACCGTCTGAAGTCCTCCGGATCTAAGATCACCGTTGTTGCATTCATCATTATGCCTGCACAAACACAATCGTTGACAGTTGAGGCTTTGAAGGGTCAAGCAGTCATAAAATCACTACGGGACACGGTTGATGTCATTGAGCGTGGTGTCGGAAAGCGAATTTTCGAGAGAGCTCTTAAATGGCACGACGGCGAGGCAATGCCTGATGAGAAGGACCTTATCACCAGCCAAGACCGAATTCTTCTGCGCAGACGTCTCTTCGCCATGAAGAGACATGGTCTTCCTCCGATTGTTACTCACAACATGGCCAATGATTCGGAAGATCCTATCTTGAACCAGATTCGCAGAGTTCAACTTTTCAACCACCCCTCGGACCGTGTTAAGATCGTTTTCCACCCTGAGTTCTTGAATTCCGCTAATCCGGTACTACCAATGGACTACGATGAATTCGTACGCGGTACCCATCTCGGAGTTTTCTCTTCATACTATGAACCGTGGGGATACACACCAGCAGAATGTACTGTGATGGGTGTTCCAAGTATTACCACTAACTTGTCTGGATTTGGATGCTACATGGAAGAATTGATCGAAAACTCCACGGATTACGGTATTTACATTGTGGACCGAAGAATGAAGGGTGTCGATGATTCCGTCAACCAACTTACCAGCTTTATGTACGACTTCGCTGGAAAGAGCCGACGTCAAAGAATCAACCAAAGGAATCGTACTGAGAGACTGAGCGACTTACTTGACTGGAAGAGAATGGGTATGGAATACGTCAAGGCTAGACAGCTCGCATTGCGAAGAGCTTACCCATCATCATTCAAGGGTGATGAAGAGGACGATTTCATTCCAGGTGTGGAGCAGAAGATCTCTCGACCATTCTCAGTTCCAGGTTCTCCTAGAGACCGTAGTGGTATGATGACTCCAGGTGACTTTGCCAGTCTGCAAGAGGGACGTGAGGGTCTAAACACGGAGGACTATGTTGCTTGGAAGCTACCGTAAGTTCAAACCGCAAGCTATCCGATGACTATTTAACTAAATACTGACGTTTGAAAATTAGTGAGGAGGAAGATCCTGATGAGTACCCTTTCCCATTGACCCTTCGATCAAAGCGACCAAACGGTCCATCCAGTCCAGCGGGATCAGTCACGATTAACGGAAACGGAACAATATAACGAGATGAAGATGGGGATACAAAAGGGGAGGGGGGAATGAATATGTGGATGGTTGGTTCGATGAACAAATAGATATGATGGAAAGAAACTTGGGTTGGGATGGATGGGGGATTCGATAAAAGATAATCATGTACAAAAATGTCCATATTGCCTCATTGTTGCCGTTTTTTCTTTAAGCTTGCGATACGATCTGATGTTGGTGTAAATGTTTCATTTCTTTACTTTCGCTGTGTTTGTTTATTTGCTTTATTGCATGCATATGGATGGTTTGTGGATTGATTGATTGGCTTGATTGATACTCATTAAGTTGCCCTTTTTACTGTTTGGTCAGTCGTTTGCTTGCATGGGATTTTTGACTTTGGTTTTGATGTTGATTTGGGGGAATAAGAAAGTTGAGGGAATGGGAGAGGAGGTGGGGAGAACGGGAAAGGGATCAGTGGGGGAGAGATTGATATTAGATGTTGGATGGGGGAGGAGATTTGGAATATGGGAGGAGGAGATGGAGAGGAGGAATAGTGAGGGGAACGGAAGAGGAGTGTTGCCGATGTTATTGTTGTTGCTATATCTGTATGGTGTGGTGTCTGTTGGGAAGGCTGTTGTTGTATTTTAACTTAAATTTGAATTTGAAAATTTTCATTCTTTTTAAGTCTCTCGCTCGGTTTTTTTTCTGTGGAGTGGAGGTTAGAGTATGGGAGTAGGGCTAGAGTAGTTATGGCTTGGTATGATGATACCTTTGTTGGGAGTTGAAAGAGAGGGTGATGGTGAGATAGAGGGTGATGGTGATGGTGATTATTTCTCCCTCCCCTTGGCGAAGAGGGAGCGTGGGAGTGTAGCTGAGGGAAGTGGAAATGGGTTCGGATTGGATAAGAGAGGGGAAGATCGGGATAGTGAATGTGTGTGATGTGATGGCGGGGTTGGGGGGGAGGGGGGGAGGGGGGGATATATAATTATAGTCAAGGGGGTATAACTTTTGGGTTGGAGAGGGAGGGAGGATTGAGATGTGCAACAAAAGTCGGAGAAGAAGGTAGGTGTAAGGATTTATTAAGATCCGACGAACTTTGGGATTTTTGATAGGAGATTATCTGGATGGAAATCTGTTTCAGTATTTTTATATCAATTGGTTCTTGGATAACGATTTCGAAGGGATGTTGAAAAGTTCTGGGAATTGGGATATATCTTGGGAAGGAGTTCGTTCCGTGGGTGGGTAATGAATTTTAGTATGGAGGCCGGATGATCTAATCTTATCTTATCTAATCTAGTTGATTGGAGGATGACTCAGCCTACGCAAGGCATTTGCGAAGAATAATCTGGAATCTGTGACTTCACTTTTGTGACTTTCACTTCTGTTCTGTAGTTAGTTACATTACTTCACGTCGCATCGCAACCCAACAATCAACACGGGAAAGAAAGACAACAACCAGCGATCTTAAGGCAGTGCTTTACTTGGTTTATTTGTTCCAGTGGATTAAGGAAAGGCAACGAAACAATACGACCGATACGATCTTTGCGCGGGCGAGAACTTTCCTTCCTCAAACTCTCAACCACCCATTCAATCACCTATTCCTTACTCGACCCCTTAGCGCACCTAACCAAAACAAAGATGGGCTCAGTCATCCTCCCGCATCTCGTCACCGGCTGGCATGTCGATCAGGCGATCATGAGCGAGGAGGAGCGGTTGGTGATTATTAGGTTTGGGAGGGATGGCGATCCGGAGTGTATGATGCAGGATGAGGTGCTTTATCGTGAGTGAATAGTTTCCTTTGCTATTCTTTTTGGGCCGGGCGAGGAGGAGGGGGAGATGGAATGAGGAGGGGAGAGGTGGAGGGCAGAGGGTGAAATCCAAAGAGGGCTGAGAGGGGAGACGGGGGAGATGAGGAGAGTGGAGTGGACTTTGGGTTTCTGCCTCTACTTTACTCTCTGTCCATCTTTCTTCTTCCTATCTTACTATCTCTATCCTCTCTAGTAGTCTTCCCTCTTCCTGTTTTCTTTCTTTACTCACTGGATGAGAGAAATCAAATGCTAACGAGCTGCTTTCGATAAATAGGTATCGCAGATCGAGTCAAGAATTTCGCGGTTATTTACGTTTGTGACCTGGATCAGGTGCCGGATTTTAAACAGATGTATGGTGAGTTACAATGTTTTCCTTTTTGTTACGAGGGAGGGGGGAGGAGGGTGAGGGGGGGGTGAAGGGGCGAAAGAGGATAAAGTAGAATACGCACGGGATGAGATATAGGACTAAGGTCTGGGGATGATTGAGGTGTATAAAAGTAAAGGATGAGTGGTACGATGATTGGATTGGAGCGGGTCCGGAGAGGATATGGGTTTCGACACTCAGTGGGCACCTCTTACGATTCCGCCTTCTGCTCGTTATCTTCTACTCCTCTCTACCCGTTACACTACCACTCAAATACCCTACGCCCTTCTCCCTACACTATTCTCCTCTCCCGAGCCATTCTTCTCTTCCACCCACCCCCTCTTCCCCGCACTCTTATACTACCCCTCTATCTCCCGTTTCTCGTCTCTCATATCCAACTCCCCACTCCTATCCATCTTCCCCCCCTCCCCACCTCCTATCCATTCCCCATCCATCCACTTTACAAACACAAACTAACTCATCCCCCACCACACAGAACTCTACGACCCCGTCACAATCATGTTCTTCTTCCGCAACAAACACATGATGTGCGATTTCGGGACAGGAAATAATAATAAGCTGAACTGGGTGCTCGAGGATAAACAGGAGTTGATTGATATCATCGAGACGATTTATCGCGGGGCCAAGAAGGGGAGGGGTTTGGTGGTTAGTCCGAAGGATTATAGTACTAGGTATAGGTATTAGTGTGGGGGTGATGGTGGGGAGGGGATGGAGAAAATTTGGAGCAATTTGTTTTTTTGGTTGCAAGGGAAACAGACACATAAAAGTGCAGGTGGGTGTCATGGAGCAATATTTTCGAACGGGAGATGATGGATACAGCTTTTCATTGAGACCCGGTGGGTGATAACGCGTACTGGAGATATCTAATTCTTGCGCTGTGGAAGGCATGACATAACTTAGCGAATAGGGTTTACAAATTGGACTTATTTTGAACTTTACTTTTAGTTTGATTTCCATTGGCTGCTGTTGTTGTTTGCTATCATCGCCGGGGTGGTGGTGATGGAACGAGATATCTCATCGACATTAGGTCTGGACTTATGTTTAAAATAACTGTCAAAAGCTGTCATAGGCCAACGAGGAGTGGAAGCTTCCAATGATCTCGGCTGCTAGGACTGTTGATATGAAGAGGAATAAGAAAATAGCTAGTGGCCTCCGAAAAATGTGACTGTCTCAGGAGGCAGACAGATTTGCACCTGGCAGGCCAAGCGCTCGGTATCTTGCCACCGTTCTCTGAGGTACGAATAGAAAGAAAGAAGACAAGGTGGGTACTCCTGAGGAGGGAATAAAGAGACAGAATGAACCTCTTGGCGATCTAAGACTTTTCAATAACCCTCCCTACCATCGAGTAAGAGAATATCGAAGAAGAGAACAGAAGTGTCACGTTTGAGCCCCTGAATTAGTGGTGACTGTCGAGCAGGAAGAAGCACCGCACAATCTCTCGACTGTCAATATCTACTTTGTTGGAAGGAGATTTATTTAAGTATAAGAGGGATGTTACTCGGTTCAAGTATCTAGCGTTCACGAAGCTGTTAACGAAGCTCGAGTTTCACTACTATATTAATCAAGATAGAGAAAAGTAGAGTGTCAGGGGAAGGGGTATCTGCACATCTGGCAGTGAAAATGTTACTCTATCATCTGGAGTTGAGAACTAGCATTAAGTGTCAATGCTGCATTACGCGGACGTCTATCCCCGGTCCTCCTGGCTATGGCTTCTGCTCGCTGTAACACTTACTTTTAGATGGATCCGGTAATTACGGTGCCAAGAGTATCATTGGGTTCTGAATTAGAGGCAAATTGGAAATTCACTCGTGTAAACAGTATGCATACTCTATTCACCTACATATTCTCGAGTCACGCCACATCCAGGAGTCTTAACAGAAATTTTGTGCGATTCCGCTGGACAGAGAGACCGAATACAACACCAATACACCAAATTAAACTTTATTTTGGTACTCGAACGAAGAACTGAGACTGCAAATAAGTACAACTGTCTGTATTCAATATGCAAGAAGCGAAGATGAATGGCGACGAGGATCTACCAAGTAGCACTCTGCTGACAAACAGATTGGTAACTAATGAGAAACATACTGCATCTAAGGGGCGTCGGCTCACGGGAGTTTAACCTTAAAGGAAAAGCCGAGCCCTAGGAGGAAAATATAAGTTGACTTTGATGGAACCTCATGGCAATTACGGCTTCTGGGGTACTGTATGTAACCTTAGGTTGACTTTGCATATCCCACACTACTGTAACTCGTGACCTGGCGCACTGCATATACAAGGCAGCCCTCAATCCAACGACATTCGTTAATTTTAGGATTATGGATGGTGAGTAAGAATCATCGGAAGTCTTGGCCGAGTCTACAACCTATCTGTCTGGTGATTGATCAAGGGGCAAAAGTCTGCATGTCGATTTTCGTCTTGGGATATTGGTAAGGGGCTCTTTTTGCTATCTGTCACGAATGAGATGACATGAGACTTTGCCGACACCGAACTCCAGCTTGGATTTTCTGTCGTTCGCACGATTTATCATTATCGTTGGAGATCCGCATATGCTTAATGCCTCGACTCCCAACGTGGATCCTTCATGTAAGTTCCTTGAACTATGCACAGTATCAGCTGAATATAGTGCTAACTTGTTCTCCCTAGGGGACCCCTCTACCTCTCCATGATCTAAGCACCATGCGCAATCATCGCCCTCTGCGGGCCCTGAACCAGCCCGTTGCAGGCGTCCTGCAACACAAGACGTTATCCTCCCTCTTCGCCATAATCTTATCACAGATGTTTAAAGTACACACCAAATTGCCGGCACAACATTTGTTCAAGATAATTTATTACCCAGATACACCAGTGATATACACAAAAAGTAAAAATCTATATTAAAAGACATCAAAGACCGAAGAGAATGACTTGATTATGGGTAGAGTCTTTGCCCTCACAAAATCCCTCCCTTCTCCCCTCATGATATACCCAGCACTTACGAGCTCTTCTCCCCACCCGTCAGCTTCCGCTGACCGATTTCGACCAAGTCTGCATTCTCCAGTGTCTCTTTGGTGAACCCGTTGATCGCCTGGTCCAGCAGCGTTGCTGATATCTCGCTAACATCAACCTTAGGAAGCCCAATGATCGCACGTCCAATGGTGGACAACACCTGAGTGACAGGTCCCTGACGGCCCGGCGCGAGAATTAGACCGGGCTTAGCTACGCTCGCCTCCACGGACCCATTGGACGCCTGGGCAAAAGCGAGAACACGATTTTCGGCTTCGCCCTATGTCGGCTCGATTAGTACACGGACAGGGTGGAAAAGCGGGAAAGAAGAGGAACATACCCGCATCAAACGGTAGTCGCCGAGAACCCAGGGCTTCTTCGTTTGGTCACGCTCGGTCTTTGCCCCGCTGACATAGAGGAACCGGAATGGCTTGGCGGAGTTCTCCCGGGGGAGCTTGGTGATTGTTTCGATTCCGGCAACTGTGTAGTCCAGACATATCTTACGTGCTTCATCCAATGTCATTTGATTTAGCTGGGATGGAGTGACTGCGATAAGCCTATCCAGTGGTATATTAACAATAAGGAACAAGAAAATATACATGGGCATCATGTTGCCCAACCCAGATGAATAAATGCGCAAAGGCGAACGTGACATACCAGATACAAGCGTCCGCATTTTCCAGCTCCTTCTTTACTCTGTCTGGATAATTCAAGAAATCGTCGCATACAACGGATTTGAGTTTCGACGGATCGGCATTCTCTCTAGGATTTTCCGGCACGGCTGTTTCGCGGCGGGCGAGAGCAGCTATGGATTTAATTGCCGGATTGGAAAGAGCTTGCCGAATGAGTTCGGTGCCGACGAATCCAGTCGAACCGGCGACGATGAGCTTCATGCTGGGCGGTGATTGTGTGTTCTTTTTTTTTGTTTGGCCAATTTTGAGAGAGGCGGGAATAAGCTTATTTAGAGTTTGGAAGCAACAGTTGGACGGTGCTACCTGGTAGATTTAATTGGCTGCTGTTGGTGTTTCGGGGGGCATTAGGCTAACTGGAAGTCAACAAACGGTAAGCTTACAGTAACTGTTGGTGGGACCCGCTTTGAAGGTGAGGTTATAAATTTACGAGGCGTTGAGAATAATGGACATGGAAAAAATGAACCAAAAAATCAAAACTTTTGGTGCAACTTCACCATCAGGAAATCCATTTCATTCGATTTGCAAAAGTGACTGCGGTGCCGGAACGGCGCACCACATTGCATCACATGCATTGCGTCAGGATCAGTTCTACCAGTACCGAGTAAGAGCATACTGAGCATTACAACAGCCTCGTGGCCCTCCTCAGCAGTCTATGAGACTAGAGTCTGATATTTCTCATTCATCTCAGCGATATCTCCATCGCCGGTGTCAAGTAGCAACTGCATCACCTTTTCGTTCCCGTCGTATGCTATCAGATGCGCTTCCGTTGTTCAATACCCATCCGAGACCAGAAAGCATGGGTAGCATGCGAACAGCCTATTGAGATCTTAGTTGGATAATAGGAAAATCACGTCGTTTACACTTCACACTCTTCACCCTTGATGTTGATAAAGACTTGATGTTCTTGGGCAACGAAAGCCGGCCTCGAGCTAGCTGCTTTAGTACACAAGCAAGTACAAGTCATCTGCTTCATCTTTGTTGTACTAATGGAAGCTGCAGTACATTTATGTGATTTCGAGTGCAGGACTGTCAAGACGGCCCCTTTTAGATGATAATTAACAATCGATGTGAGGATGGTCTTTCCACCTGGCCAGAATAATGGCTGCTTATCACGGTCGAGAACTCTTTGGAACTGTGTGGAATACAAGAGAGTCACTAGCCGATTCCTGAATGCCGTCTTCTGAAGTAGCGGCTCTGTTGAGGATCATATTCGGGATCCGCCCTTTACTGAAGGGTCGCATTTTCTCGCAACTCAACTGCGCTTGGAGAAGACCGTCAACGTCTCCTTAGACACTTGTCGCAACTTGGGATGGTTAAACGACGTCAGTTGAACTATATGTTATCCAGACTAGCTAGACATAATCTCCACAATCTTCTTTTCTGCTTCCACCTTGCTCGGTGGGATCTGACGAAGCAGATCCTTCGCATATGCGGCTGCCATCATTGCTGCATATCCTTGCCACTCCTTATTCTTATGTGAATCCGCAAAGTCGCAGATTCCTCTGATCACCAAGCAGGGGAACTGGTTCGTCAGCCCTGCCGCTTCCGTTTCGAAACATAACACATTGTGTTCCTCAGCAAGCTTGTCCCGAAGTAGAGCGTCCTTCATCAATTGGTTTGCAGAAGCGATTCGGCCGTAGTGAATAGTTGGATTATCATCCCCATTAATGAAAATACGTTCTCGTCGTGATATTTGGTAAAGTGTATCTTCACCGCAAGCTACTAAACACGCCGCGTCACTGCTGACGGGATGTACATATTCACTTTTATATAGCCGATCGCTTCTTATGTCTGGTCGTTTGTACTTTTCTCGAAGCTCTGGCTGTCTCTCAAAAATGGCGTTGATAGAATCTTCAAGTAGATGTCCCTCGCCTTCGTACTCCGCTTTCATATTGAGCACTGCTCCACGCAAGATGCTTGGAGCTTCCTTCGTCTGGAAAGTTTGATCTTGGATGGTCTTGCCAAAATCATATTGGAGCACACCACCTCTCCCACTCCGAGCGGCACTAACGACAACATCCCCTAGGCGAATATCGTGCTTCTTAATTGGCGCTCCACCACCAATACCTACCATCAAGGCAATTCTAACATTAGGAAAGGTATTTAACATGTCTCCCGCTACATCTGCCGCAGTGACTAGGCCATATTCGCCGTCCGGCAAGGCGGCTATGACGACTTTATGCTTTCCAATACTTCCTAAAGTGTATATATTGTTGTCGTTCGGAGATAAATGTTCGGGCGTGTCGTGCTTTTCGTCCAAAAAGGCTCGAGCTGCAATATATTCTGTGCTTATAGCACATATCCACCCGACCGTATAGTCTGTGGGGTCGGCCATGGTGATTGTTCGACAAGTATTGATACAATACGACGTGCAGTATTCTCCGAAACCAGGAGAGACAATCAGTCCTAGAAGTTTGTTGCAGCTTGATTGAGCCGTCCTGAGTCGGCCCCTTCGACCTTGACTTATATAAGAATGGAGCAAGCCTTGCGTGGTACTAGAAGAATAAAAGTCAAAGGGACCACAATCGTTGCCTCCGCAAGTGATGAGTCGGCCCTCGCAGTGCTTACGGACAGCGACTAATGCATCTTATCTTACCCATGACATTTTCATCAACTCCACAGACGAGGACTGAATTGCCCGGTTCGAGAATTTAACATGGCTATCTTCCAGTTCAGTGATTCGTGCAAAGAGAAGACATATTCTCCATGAAGAATTTGCGCACGCATTTCTAAATTGGGAACACAAATAATTACTGCATTTTTTGGGTCCCCCGAAATCTGACTGTCCTGTGTTTTCAACCTTTGAATCGAAATCCGATTCTTGCACAAAAATACTCCGCTGTTTGACACCCTAGTCCCCTTTTCGCGGTTCCCCATTGGCCAGCAGCATTCGATGGCCTCTCGAGGCTTCGTGTGACCGTAGCATCTCTCGCTCTATTCTAACAGCCTCGGATCCCAATGATTCCCCAAAATAACGTCCTTATCCCCAACCCGCTATTCCGCCACGTTTGCTGAAGAGTATCCTCGCTTCAGTGCCATACTAGGTGGGAGAGGTAAGAGAGTGAAAGATAGTCCGAATCAATGAGGGGTAACGAAACTTGCATCACAACTCAGCCCGATTGGAAGTATGGGCCGGATATGAGGGGCTCGGAAGGGGACACAAAGTGGTTAAAGAACATCTAAATACCGCTTCGCAATCCACCCGGTCCCTCTCTTGGCATTGCACACTTTCTCTAATGCGGGGCAAAAAGACCTTGGAAGTCAAGTAAGCTACCACCTCAAAAATGATGGTTCTCATGAGAAAACCAGACTATACCCTCGCAAGCAACTTCTTGGGGACATCCAAGCCTCCTTTTTCCGCTATCGCTATCCAGCACTAAGAGGTCAATCTAACCTCCCCATCTCCAGTGCCTTCACACTAGGCTGCTGCCTAAGCGAATTATTAAACACCTCCAGAGTACCTGCCAAGCACACTCCAGGCATCCAAATGGTTAATCTCACTAAACGACCACATATTCACGTCCTTGAAGCCGTCGCTCCCCATGCTGAAGTCTCCCATAGTCGTCGGTTCGCGCCACTAAGGTTCCGAACCAGGCTCGCGCATCGCGTTATGTGCCGCGAGGGACTTCTGCCTAACCGCTTACCATCGCAACGCCGCTGGGTCGCATCGTGCGGAAGATCTCCGCGCAAGGTTTTATGGCGCCTGCATCTGAGAGGTGGCATGAGGACTGTTTTGACTGACCAGTCTTGTTCTCGCGCATCAGATTCCAACACTTGGAGTAAATCTTCTGCGATATCCGTTGCGTGGATTTGTTCCTGATTGTAAAAGAGACATGATCGTTCGTCTGACTTTATCATCACCGCAACCGTTGTCGTGTATGATCGATGATATGGTGATCAAGGGCACGTTTGCGACGCAAGTTGGGCGATTTGAAGAGGCCCTTTTCCTGCTCATGCTTCCAACCATCTGGCGTTGAGAGTTTGACTTGAGGAGGCGTGAACTTTGATTCGGAGAATCTCAGAACGGCCGTGATTGATATATATATATTGAACGCAGAGCCTGGTTAGAATGTAGTTGGAGATGTGAATGACCGGCTTTTAATTCGGGGAACTCACGCGACTTTGACCTTATATGTGCTGACTTTAAACTATTGATTTTATGTGACCTTAATGGCCAATTAAGACATTCATTCTACGATCCCAACTAGATTCACTGCAAAAACTAGGCAGCATTCCTGTAATGATTCTCGCTAACCAAACTTAGGAAGCTTCCATCGCGAAAAGCGGTTGTGTTTCGTATCCATCCACCGTACGGAGCAGATTCTAACTTTCCCCGGTTTCTTCACCGCCCACCTCACTGTCGCCATTCGATGTTTAGTTTAATTACATTTTGGTGAATATACCACCAACTGTTTGCTTCCACCTTTATGTTATTTCGCTTAATCAGGCACCTGACCCACACTATGTATATAATGACTTCTTGATGCTATTCCACGACAGATATGCCGAAGCAGATACAAACTTGAGAACGTCTCTCGAGACCGCCCATTTTCGGAGCCTTAAAGAATTCAGTTTCCAAATCCCTTGAGCCGCCAAATTCGATCAGATTGGCACCATGTCTGGCCATAATGATCTCACGGAAGCCATCTTTGAGGCCTACCTAGGCCCGGCTACGTCCGGAATCCGGGGCACGCTTCGAGAGAATTTCGCCAAGCGTGGCAACACGCCGTCAACTGGCGTCACACATATGGTAGCGACACGAGGCCGTCCCATTCCCCGGCATATGCTACCTATTGGTAAGATATGACATAATCTAGTTTCTCGTATATCAAGGCTGATGGTATATCTTTCCTTTGTCGCAACTAGTCGATCGCATTCTGGAGCCTCAGACCACTGCCCATTTTCTGGGCTTCACTCAAACTGGCACCCTACCGGGAGGGGTCAGACCACTCTACCTCTCCTAGGCGAGGATATGGTTCTAATAACTAGGCCATACTCAGCCTGGGCTACGCCTCCTTTCAACGAAAGTGATCAACCAGCCATTTCTTACATAATGCAGGCTATTGGGTCATTTGAGGATAGCGCGCGGCTTCAATGCATAGCCAAGGATCTTCATGCCATGAAGTCCCGGCTATGGGATGGTCTCATGCCGATGTCTGAGAGGAGGTGGACTGAGAAAAGGCTCAATGATCCGAGCAATTTCCCTGCAGCGTGCCAGGTCATTTCTCTGGTGCTCCGCGTCTTCCAGTATCTCAACCTCCCCCCTGTGAAGACTGCACTTCGTGGTACCTACAACATCATTTATGGCCACCTCGAGAGGTTCGAGACCGCTCTTAATGCGAAGCGAGCCGCCGAGGGCAAAGAGGCAGTCAGGGTGACGACGCTCTGGGCGGAGTACATACGAGCGCACTACGCGTACATGGAGACCCGGACACACGCGTGGGTGACCCAGAAGATTGACGCCTGGAAAGAGAGGATAGTGCATGACTTACGCAATTACCAGCCGGCTGCTGAAGCCAACGGCGTGCACGACGCGCTCCAGATGAAGCTCATGGACATGGAGCAGGATCTAACCGACAACCAGTGCTGGGCCGATTTCGCGATATTCCTCCCCATGGATGGCTATAGAGGTTGCACGTCTGCCTCGGCCACAGGCAGACACGTCTCGGCGAACCCCGGATACAGCGGGACCTCACCCATCGTCTTCTCAGTGGACTTCGACAAGCGCAGGAAGGATTACCATTTGCGTAGGCGGCAGTTGAACCTTCTACAGGAGGTCGACAAGGCTGTGCGTAATGTAGGAATGGATCCACGCCGATCACGCCGACCACTCAACGATCCTGATAATCTGGCCGATCTGTGTATCGCGCAGTCTGAGGCCCAGAAGACGGCTAGGTTGGAGCTTAGAGGCGATCCACCGAGGTTGGGCGAGGAACCCTGGGCCAAGGAGGCAGAACATCGAGACTGGGGCTACGTTGCTTACCGAAACTGTTATGATCACTCTGACTCCCAGTGGGCTGAGTTCAAGGATAAATTCGAGACCGATGCTTCTAACTGGGGCAAGGAACTAGTGGGAGCCGAAGGTATCCGCGACCGTTCCAAGATCCATTGGCTTGATGTCCGTGAGCTTGGTATAGAAGGAGATGTAGAAGCTATGAAGAAGTATTATCCCCCATCTTCTTTCAAACTTACCCTCTTCCCACAAAACCACGGGATTCTTTTTTTGATGATAATCATACTGATACTGTCTTGCGCTACTTAGACATTTCAACAACTTTAAGGAATCTGAAACCTTCCCGACGAAATACTTCAACGACGTATTCTTAGTTGCGGATAAAGCATCTATAGAATCGTACTTGTATCCCCTCACCGGTACGAGTGCAGATCATCTTTCTCCCGGTGATTTCGGGGGCTTCATCTTAGCCGTCGACGCGGGCTTCGACGCAACGGAAGAAAACCCGCACTCATCTGAGTCGCCTGGCTACAACGGTGAGGTGAGGATACTCACGAGTCTCCTCTGGGATGACCTGGGTGCCATGAACGCGATGCAGAGCCAGGATTTGAGCGAAATGTGGCCCCTAGCCATGCACCACCCGTTCAAGGTTTACGTCGGGCATGTTGTCAAGGCTCAGCGGGAGGCGTGGGTCCGGTTGGTGTCTATTTCAGGTCTCCTGCTGACCGCCCTGCAAAAGTGGCAGCGCGAGAATGGCCAGAGCGCTGGCACAACGTCAAGGCAGAGTTGATTGGGAGAACTTTGTAGATATCACGCCTTCTTTTTACACAAATATTTCCCGAGAGATGAAATAATACGAACCCCAAGCTTTCTAACTTCCAAGGCAGATGAATCTCCCTCGGCGTTGCTGTCTATGCGTCATTCGATCAAAGTTGCCTTTCAGGATTCTAGAATCCAGCAACCTGATACGAGCTCTGGGTGTAATCGGAATGAAGATTTGCCGGATCAGACGAGCTCTGTCGATCTCCAGTGTTATCATAATTCCAAAGCCGTGCGAGGCACACATAAGCAGAAAGGGAAGGCTCCGCATTAAACTGTTGAGTTACGATGACCCAATAGATAGCTATCAGATATACCCAGAGAAGATACAGTATAGTACTACTACTCACTACATAATCTACAGTAGCGGAACAAACTCCAGCTGAATCAAAACCCTCTCATTGTCCTACTTGCAAACAACGCAGCTCCAAAACCCATATTTCTTATCAAAGCCCCAACAAATGCTACCTAGGAGGAGTTCATTCTCACAGTACCTCGAGATATCTTCTACGTTCCCAAACACAAGCTCGGCATCAAGCCCAATAATTTTCGACTTCCCCGACTCAAACAACGACTAGGATCTGACATGAACTCAGACCTTTCAACCATTACCATCATGACCTACGCCACGATCTAAGACTAAGCAACCTTCAAAAGCCACGCTCCTACAACCCCATGGTCGTTCCCAAAGCCAAGAAAGCAAAGCGCCCCTCTAGCTAATCCACCCCGGCGTTGGCGAAATCCTCCTTTCCCTTTACCTCGCGTCCTACCTAACCTCCCGTCCCGTATACGCGAATTCAAGCCCCCCTTCCCAGATACCACCACGGCCGTAAGGACTTACTACCGCAGGATCCAAGAGCAGCAGCGCTTGAGCCCAAATGCCATCGCAAGGTCGATAATCGCGCTTGAGATCGCGAAGCTGCTGCATAAGAGATGCCATTCCTCGTTGTCCTCAATCTACCTCCTGATATCAAACACCGCATGCGGCAACTAGCCTGGACAAACCATCTTCTACATTTGTCCTACTTTCTTGGATTTTTCACAGAGGAGTATGTTCACACACATATCCTGTTCTACAAAAACTCTCGCATAGTGAAGCACTCGATCACATTCTATCAGTTGCAGGCCTTGGGACGATAGATTTAGGATGCTTTAAACAGTTTGGGTGGATGAATGCAAAGATTAGGATTTTGGCTACCTTGATGGAGACGTCTGAACGATAAAGATTTGTCTAGTTAATGAATAGAAATGTTTTCATTCGTAAAAGTTACATCTGCGTTTCAATGACTGTGATAACCGATTCGGTAGTTCCTGAAGATAGTCACGGTTCTACAGAACTGTCTTCTACCGTGTTGCTGTTGAGTACGCGATCCTGCCCTCAAACTGAAGTCAATGCACTTTTCGTCCAGCCTCAGCCTAGTGCATCTCAAGCTTACCGTGCGTGAGCCATAGCCCCCTCCCCTCTCCTCCCATCTAGACATCAGCGCTTATCGAACATCCCGAACTCCTCAGTCATCTTTCCCACTAGTGCGATATGCAACCAATTCGTACACGCGGGGCATTACCCGCAGCTTACCTTCCTCACCACGCAGCCAAAGCCGCGGTCGAGTCTCGTACAGTAAGCATAAGAGACAAACAGGCATACGCCACCAACTCACCCAAGAAGAATCGATCAACGCATATGTCTTTGCAGAAGCATATAATTTTTCGCTGTGGTATCTAGCACGCAATTCAGCTGCAACGAACCCCGAGAAACCATTGCCTAGGAAAGAGTCTCGAAAATAAAAAGGTCCTCTTCTTCCTTATGATACAAGCACACTTTCCAAACCCGAGGCAAGAAGTTTAATTCCAACCAATATGACACTTAAGATCGCCACCCTAGCCAAGTTTTAAAATCATTCATCGCTTTTGCCAAATCATGCAACCCAAATACTTGTACAATTCCTATGAGAAAAAGAAAATCGTGGCGTAGGGAGCTCGGTAAAAACGTAAATCATGAGGTTGTCTTCTTCTCGGAAGTGTGGTCATTACCATTGCGATTATTGTGGTGGTTGTTGGCTTTCTCCTTTCGAGCTTCGTCAATGGCAGTTCGCTGCTGAATACTGGAGTCGTGAGACTTCCATTCTACCTTGGTGTCTGGAGGGAAAGAAAGCACGCGCTTCAACGCTTCCCTAAGGATAAGTTAGTAGGGTGGTCCCTTTTCATCACAGCCAAACCGAGTCCGTACCTGATCTTTAGTACCCGTCCACCATCATTACGGGTCCAAATACTCAAAATATCCTCCCCATTCCGCACACTGAGAACAACACCACAGACCTCCTCACTAGCCTCAAACTCATCACCAGCAATCGCGAAAACCAATTCTTCCCAGTATCTGTCTGCAACTCCCTTCTTGAGCCTAACAATCCATTTGCCACCTTTCTTATTCTCCTCGTCCTCCCACACCGGTCGAATCCCCTTTTTGAACATGTGATAGTCGGATACTAATGGCAGGCTAGAAGGACGTCGCATATGATCAAAGATTTCGAATAGATCTTCCGCGGAATTAAAACCTGCCATTGGATGCAAGGTCTTCTCATATTCCACAAATCCGTTCGCTTTGGAAATTGGTGGGCGGTACCAGAAGACCCAGCCATGTCGGAAATTGTGCTGTGGAGGTGGTGTGGTTGTCTTTGAGTCTGTTAGTGATATCTTTGAGGTTTTGGATGCCAAGTCTTTGAATGGCTTCTCGGCAGTTGGTGTCTTGGTCCCTCCTCCAACAATGCTCCCAAAATCGAGCGTGCCTCCAGGTGTCTTCGGAGCCTTGGAGCTCCCGAATGAGGCGAACGCGCCCGTTCCTAAGCCAAAGGCGCTGGATGCGCCGGCGGTGGGGGATGCGAGAGATGTGCCCGAGGGAGACATGGCGTTGAAAGGATTTTTCGTGCTATGCGATGAAGTGTCTCCATGTCTTTTAGCCAGACCGAACCCTCGTGTACTGTGATCATTACCGTTGAATGGAGATCCGTTCGTAGTTGGATTCCCTGTGGCCAGCGAAAGTTTGCTCGAACTGGATAGATTCAATGTTACCGATGCGCTTAAAAGAGGTTGTGCAGAGATGAGGGGTGAAAAACTTACTTTGAACGGCGAGTCCACAGGTTATCCATTACGAAAGGACGAAAATATTATACAATCTTTATCAATATGCAGACCGAGCTCTCTACGGTGGCAACGCGGTGAGCTTTGTTGTAAGGGAGGGTAGCAGTGACTTTGGAGATGGGCGTTCAAATCGAAGGTGTGGGATGAGTATTATCGAGTGCCGGGTTTTGCTAGGGAACGGATGTCTTTGATGTCACTTCAATAGTAATGAGTAATTAATTCAAGATGTGCGGGTGAGTAGGATAACTGTATATTGCTTCAAAAATTTGAGTCGACCGAGAGGTTCTGCAAAGGAGTTTGTTGCGGTTGGATTGTCTTCAATTTTCGTCGTTGAGTTTGTAGTGGTAACTTATCTCTGAAATGCAAAGAAAGAGAGAAAGCCAAAACCGACCTTCACTGGCACGACTGGGTATCGCGGAACCTGGCTTCTTAGAGCAGCGCGGGGCCTAAATTAGCGAATCGCGCTAGTGTTGAGAATATCTTTCTTTAACATTTTCATTTTTTCCGCTTCTTTTTCTTCTCCATAACAGTATGACCTCCAACTCAAATCTTCGACAGTTTGATAATCCACACCACTCAACTGGCGATTCCGATGAGTGGTCAAGAATATTTCACCACTTCAAAACCATCGTCACGAGGGCCCCTCGTGCGGCTTCCATGACACGATGATGACCTAAAGATGGGAACATGCATAAGTTTCACGTATGAGGTGCTCAACATGAAACAACTGAAGGAGAGGAAGCGCGAGAAGACGACGTGGACGGGAGGACGTCATGTAGAGAGGGTAAGCACATTCTTGGGAGCCTTTTTATTGTATTATATCGTAGTGATGATAGTTACAACTCTGGTAATACGATTCAGCCGCCATGTTATACGTGATATGTTGCTGGTTGAGGTTGAGATATAATCTGGCAATTTCTGAACGTCCCCCAGACGAATCTGCAAGATGCTGTTTTCTGGAGAATGAAGTACTAACTGTCATGCCAAGCTACCAGGCGTCCGCATTCCAGTATCATGCACCATTCACTATGCAGCCTACTACGCAGGTATACTCTAATAGCCATTTTCATTTACCAATGTTCTACGCTCCCACGATTATATCTTGCGGTGAGGGCCATTGCTCTATGTCTTGTATTGGTCCAATGCTCCAATCCATCAACGCCTAATCTGCTCGCTTTTCATATTCAAATCCTAACTCTTTCAATGTCTTTGCTTTCTCTCCGTCTTCATGAAATTTCTTCCTTATCTCTGAATATATACTCCTTACCCACTTCTGCTCCGCATCCCAATACGCGGGTTCCTTACCAAATCCACCTTGAGCACTCTTCGCCCAGTCATGCAACTCGTTGAGATATTCCGCATCCTTGGGGTAGCCTAAAACGTGGAATGATGTCCCATCACCATATTCTTTGACTCTCTCTCGTTCCCACGAATGCATCTCGTCTACACTCGGCAAGTCTAGCTTGTTCGACCAGACCTTTGCGATTGCTGCACACTGAACCTCGGATATCGGGAAAGGGATGACCTTCTGTGCCAGTGCTGTAAATGCCAACGTAGGGTATCGGATATTGAACACTTGCTGATACAACCCTACCGCTCGTCGACCAGTGGTAACGATGGGCGGACTGAGAGATTCGAGAAACGGGTAAGAGTAGAAATAGCCGGTGCAATACACGATTGCATCGACGTTCTTCTCGATTCGCCCATCCTCAAACTTCACGCCCCTAACATCAACCATATACTCGGAAATAACGGGGACTTCTTCTTTATCTTCGCCAGGATCCGCGCCTGATGATTGACGCACAGAGTTCAAGAGAGGTTTTCTACAGACCTTACTAATCTGTGTTCCAATATCCAGACCTGATGCTGCGTTGCCCACCACAATCACTTTCTTGTTTGCAAAAGAGTCAGGTGAACGAAATATCTTTGAATGACTTATAATTGATGGGTATGTTGCATTGAATTCTGCAATACCTGGCACGGCAGGTATAAAAGGAACAGAGTAATGCCCATTTGCGACAATGACGGCATCATATGTCGTGGTTCTCTCTTGGCTGGTGATGGTAGATTTAGAAGTAACTTTCCACGCATCAAAGCCGTTGTTATCTTCATAACTTATATTTTGAACTTGCGTGGAGAAAGAGATAAGATGCCTCACATCCTGAGAATATCGTATGAGGTACTCTTGAACATCTTCCCGCGTTGGAAACAGTAGAGATTCCGCCTTGAACGCTTGATCCGAAAACCCCATCAGTCCCTTCGGAATGTTCGTGTAGAGGCGATCGTACATGGGATTGGTAAATATTGGTGCACCTCCATCTTTGGGCACTATCGGACGATCGGGGGGCACATGAGGAGTGGTTGATGGAATCGTCACGCTATCACTGATACTCGATGTGTAATTCCAGACTCCTCCAACTTCGGCTTGCTGCTCGAGAATGTCGACCTTGTCGAAATGATTCTCGGCGAGAAGGAACTTCGCTGCTGCTAGTCCAGAGGGGCCGGCGCCAATAATGGCGACTCTCTTAACAGCAAAAGGTATCCTAAGAACAGAGCCCATTTCCTCTAGTGTCCCCTGCACTTTGCGGGGGATAAGTGCCTTGATGTCCTGGGATAGTGTTCCGTGAAGCTCCTATTGAAGTTTGACCGGCACGTATGAATGGTAAATACAGAGGTGGCTAGGAGAGTCAAAGGTTGTACCCCAAAATCACCCGTTCACTGAAGGTCGGCAATGGAAGAATGAAGCAGTGTGGTTGCGGATGTTGCCGCTTTCATCGGTCTCACCTTCAAAAGTTCCGATGACGCCAATGGTGAGGCTTTGCCGACACGAAGAATTCACAACGCGCTCAAGTACGAACAATTTAATTATTGCCATTTACAGTAATTCGATGACGCGAAGGATATGCCCTTTCTGTTGAACAAACCTTTGAAGAAGTCATCCATCTCGGAATGACCGACGCAACAATGGCAGCTACAGAACAAGACGGAAGTGTGAAGTCAACATTGGAGTCCTTAACGCATATTCCCATCGCGGAGCTCACACCAGACCTTGAAGCACCAGGCTCAAGAGCTGTAAAAGCTGTAGTTACTCTTACCTGGCCATACAGCTCTGCAACTGGTGCAGTAGCTTTCCTCCTCGCAGAACCCGATTTTCGATTGCGCCGGAACAAAGGACAAGTGCGCGTGCAGTTCTCAGGATCAAGCGCAAAGGTCATTGCCAAATCTGGAATCGCAAGCGGCGATGAAGTAATATTGTCTTTGGATGGGGTCGACTGGATTACCGATGCTTCTGTAGCTCTGAACGCAACACCTGGGAGGGGAGTGGATTTCGAGCTGAAGTTCACAGAGAAACTGCTGCTTCAGGTGAGGGAACTTTGGGCGTGAAGTGAACGAGCTAACCTTATGCTTGTAGTTTTGTTCAGAAGGGTCGCAGGAAATTAAGCACATCAATGTTGAACATTCAAATCCGGAGCCTGCTTCTGCACCTGCTGCTCCTACACCGGCTGTTTCTACTTCCCAGAATCAGCCCGAGGCCGAGGCTGAGAAAGCGACAGCGACAGCGACAGTGGCATCAACAGCGACAGCGGCATTGACGACAACAGAAGAGCTACCGATTCACGATTTTACAACAATACCTTCGCCTTTCGCATTTAGACGATCAGCGCCGATTGCCGAAGAGTTCACTTCTCCCGCATTCATAAAGCGTGCCAGGACGTCGTATGGATCTTTGTTCGATTCAGATTATGACCCATTCGAACAGGAAGATGGATCAGTTCGTGGTAAAGGCAGAAAGAGAACCAGACTGAGTACCACCTGGAGATTGACCAGCAGATCGCCGAGTCCTAGCCCAGAATTGGAGGAACCTACATTGATAAGTGCAGAGATGTCGACAGTGGAAACAAGGATGAATGAGGAACCAGCTATGATGGACGAAGGGGTGCAGACTATGGAAGTGGATAATACTCTCGACAACTCGGAATTGGCACAACCGGAGCAAACTCCTTCGAAAATGGATACTGTTGAGATTCAAGAAATTAGAAGCACGGAAAGGGTGCACAACGAGCCATCTGTACAATCACCACTCCCACAGACCACCGAGCGTCAAGATATTTCCCCCGTGGGCGCACTGGAGAACACTATCAGTCTACCCAATATCTCCACGGAAGCTCCTAGAATTGTTCTTGATAACGCACTGAGTGACACCTTCCCAACTTCGCCTGAATTGCGACCTCAGCCTTCCGAAGGACTGCCTCTTGTCTCGCCATTAGTGACTAAGCAAATCGAGATGTTTCGTCACGACGGTTCTGATAGCCTCAATGCCACTGGAGACACAACATCTCTGGAAGATAGCCACGGACAACCCTTCACTGGCAGGGAAGATGACTTATACAACGCTACCCCTCCTCAGCCAAATAGTACCTCTGAAACAACATCCTTCCAAGACTCGACAGCTACCTATGGGGACGGGTCCTTTTTTCAGCATGTGGATCCTCTAATTGCTTCAAGCGGGCAAGATCAGTTTGTTGTGGAGGAGAATGCTCAGCAACCATCCGAGCACAACTTTGTGGCAGTCGCTTCCTCGCCTGTCCCTGCACATGATGAAGTATACGATGCGGGTAAGACCGGCGATAAGGGCGACCTCAACTATCCAGATCCTAATCAGATCAACCCCGACTCCAGCAGCAATTGGAAGGCTCAGCCAAGCGCTGCCTATCCGGATCCAGAAGATCGACACTCTCATTCGACAGGGCACAGTCCATATCCTTTACTTCCGCGCATGGATCGATCAGCATCTGCTCAATCACAGACTGTCGATTTGACTGAAGACGATGAACATGGTGACGAGGATGCAGAAGGCTATTCTGATGAGAGTATAGAAGATGATGGAAATAATTATGTGCCAAATGCTCGATATCGTGTGGAGAAAACTGATGAAGCTGGACAAGACGATGAGGACTTTGATGAAGTCGAAGATGAAGACGGCGGCTACGATGAGGAGGAACAATATGTATCAGAAAAAGCCCGTCCCAAATATCCGGCAGATTACGAGGAAGAGTATTCCGATGACTACGAGTATGATGAAAACGATGAAAAGGACGTAGAAAAGAGTTATGATAATCACCCAGAGGAGAAAGATTACGGGAGTGGGGAAGACTTCGACGACGAGGACGAGGAGAGCTATTCTGAGGAAGACATGGATGACGAGGACACCCGGCCCCAACACCAGCCGCAAGGAGAGCCTGAAATTATTGATCTTCTCTCTTCTGACGAGGAAGACGCTGATGATGGAGCGTCAGAACCTGTACCTCCCCCAGCCCGACATGTTCACCAAACTGAACCACGGCCGGAGAGTGATGCCGAGCGCAGTGAATTAGATTCTCGAGAAGAGGATGAAAGTGATCGCCACGACGAGGAAGGTGATGGTGAGCATGAGGAAAACGATAGCCAATACGAAGAAAGTGATGGCGAGGAAGGAAACGCTGAATCTGCGCCTGCGCCCAAGTCTGAACATGCCGTGAGGGAGTCGTCAATAGATTCGATCGAACATCGTTCCTTGCACGAGGATGATGATGAGTTGCCCGGCGCAAGCGCTATTGCGACAGAGGAAATGGGTGTGGACGAAGACGCGGATGGGGACAGAGATGCGGATGCGGATCAAGAAGAAGAGGAAGAGGAAGATGGATTTTCCGAACCTCACTTGCAGCCTGCGGCTGACTTACAACCTCAATCCGATGCTAGCACAACAGCCCATATCCGAGACAAGAGCCCTGCCACAGAGCAACAGCCTGCTGAGCAGGATAAAAGCATTGCGTATGAGTCCATGGATATCGACGAGACTACAGTAAGCCCACCAAATCCGGACGATAACCCGGCGAGGGAGCAAGACACAGATAATCTTGATGGACTTTTAGAGAAATTAGAATCATCTGAGACTGAGGCGCAACACGAACCAAAGGATAACGTCAGTGATTCTATGGAATTGGACAAGGATGAGGATAATATTGAGAAATTATCTGCGCCACGTGTAGATTTGACGGATGATGAGGAGAATCTTGCACCGACGTCAGAGCCTGCTGAAACTTCCGAGGCTTTAGTTGAAGATGAGTCGCATACCTCTGCCAAGCTCGGGGAGATGTCTGAGATCCACAATGAAGTTCAAGACGAATCTTCAGCTCCTACTGAACAGTCCATTCGATATCCCGTCCTCGATGATCAATCCTTGCCTGATGAGCTGGCATCCAAGGAGGAGCTGCTCGTACGTGATAATAAAAAGGCTTTCGAAAACGATGATTCTAGCTCTGGGGAGCTGAGCAACAAAGTGGAAGGCCCCGATAAGCCGGTTCTACAAGATGCGTCTGCAGTCGCAACACCTGCCGAGGCTGGAACCAAGACTTCAACCAAGGTTGACCAGGCCTCTAGATCTGGTTGGAGTAGAAATCCTAGGAAGCAAGGTTCCCTATTTTCGAGTGTCTTCGGGGTGGATGGTGCTAGCGAGGACGATGAAAATGCCACTGAAGAGACTAACGAAGATACCACTACGACATATCCCATTCTTCCCGCGGATGATGTGGACACCGAAAGCTCCTCAGAAAAGCCTGAAGATGTACCACATCCCCAATCTGGTGCCGATGTGGATCGGTCAGTCAGGCGCGGCAGTAACGGCCAGCTACCTACTCCTGATGATACACAAAAAGTTACATTTTCACAAGTATCTGATCTATCGGTATCTGATCAGTTGCAATCGCAGCTGCAGGAGGAGCTAGGAGAAGATGACGAGGACATGGAATCTTGGCATGACTCCAGAGTCACTCAGATAGAGGTTGAAGAAAAGATATATGATTCAGAAGCTGACGACGATAATTCCGAAATCTACGAAGAGGCGGTTCAAGAGGTTGAACAGACGGTCATTGAACCTGAGTCAATCCTATTAAATGAAGCCCCAGCGATTAGCACTGATATCGACTTTACCGTTGACAACTTGGAAGACATAGAGGTAACTTTGGAGTCGTCTGAAGTTGTTGCCAAGTCTGAGTCCATGGTGCTAAATGTGGCTCCGGCTACAGACGCTGTGGTTGAAGACTCAACTAATGGGGCGACTGAAAACGAAACCCAAGAGTTGCAACAGGAAGATCCTCATACGGACCTAGCAGTGCCGCATGATGCCGAAGCAGCCGACAACGACGAACTCGATTCAGATATTGAGGCTATCGCCACGGATGTTGAGGTGACGAAGACTGAGATTATCGAAGTTCAAAGTAGCGAAGTTGTGCACACCGAGACGGAACTTGCGAACGACGAGACACCAGCGCTTCACCGGGACGATGCTGAGCAAGGAAAAATCGAGGGAGTACAAATCGAGACCGTCGTTCTGAGAGAGACCGATATGGATTTGGAAAATGAGTCAGACAATGATCATGTTTCGGCTCAAGCCAAACCCCACATTCACGTCAAGGAAGAACTCATCACTGAAACAACAACAATCGTAGACGAAGATCAGTCCGAAGATGTCGAATCCAGAGTAGACACGAACGAAGTTACTCAAGAAGAGCCTCCTAGCACCTCAAAGAGCAGCAAAGGCAGCCAGCGGGCTACTAAGGCAGCTAAGAAAAGCCGCAAGGGAAACGTCATCACAAGCCCACGGAAAACTAGATCCCAAAAGACTCAGCCTCTTATGCCGGCTCCCACTACTCCTGTCAAATCTAACAAAGAGAACAAAGCGCTACCCAAAGTCAGCGCCACTCGCTCTAGCAGATCGCCATCTCCTATTCTGGATGAGGAGGAGACACCACATGGTCATGACGTGAGCGCTCAATTGGCAATTGAATCTCTTGAGTCGCCAGTCAAAGCAGGTCATCATCTTCGTGGGGCATTAGACCCCAAGGTTCGACTCAACCGCTACTTTCGGACAGAACTCAGCGAGTTTACAACGCTCAACGGCCTTCGCCCTAAAAAGAACTCAAGGGTTGATGTCTTGGCCATTGTCACGAGCATACCTCCAGAGCCGCAAAAGGCTAAATCTGGGCCTAAGCATTATCTTACCACCTTTACCGTGATTGATCAATCTACTTTCCCTAACACTGTTGTGGAAGTCGTTGTCTACCGCCCATACAAAGACGCTCTTCCCACTCCTGTAGTAGGGGATGGTGTTTTACTTCGAGACTTCACGGTCATCGCTGCGAAAGGAAAAGGCTTCAGCCTGAAGTCGGAAGAAGGAAGTAGCTGGGCTGTATTTAAGGAGGAAGGCACAGAAGTCGAAGTCAGAGGACCGCCAGTCGAGTTCGGACATGCGGAAAAAAAACATGTGAAAGACTTGAGGGAATGGTTTCACGGATTGGATGAAGGATCTAGAGAACAGATTCAGAAGGTTACAGCGGTAATGGAAGCAAAGTCTGCTGCAAAGGGGCAAAGTCCGGAGAAGACTAAGAAGTGAGCGTTTGGGCTCAGGCGTTTGGAGAACTTGCTGATTATGCGACGGAAACGAATTACCGGTGGATTATGAAGACAATGCATAGTTAAATGTACAATGGCTGGATCTGCAAGGCGTTGGACTGCAAAAACACACATGATCTATTTAGATCCTAGGAAGATTTTCTTATATCTTCCTCTTCAATGTAGCTTTACAAGACATGAATGAAAAATAAATATTATACTGAAGGTCTGTGAGCTCATATGCAACGTTTGCGACCGCTGTAGCTTTCCGTTGGTAATGTTACTGACTCATCAGCGACCTACAACACTACTCAGCATATGATCTTTGCGGTGATCGTCAGGAAATTTCAAACGAAAATCACATAAATTGCATCCTAAACGCCAGTACACCAGACCAAGATATCTACGAGCAAGAATCAATAACCCCTCCGCATCTCAACCCTCAATCTGTACGTCACATCCCTTATTTTCTCTCCTATGTAGCCAGTCTCGACATCTCTTCGGAATACTACGGATGGCCTTGATGGCCCTTCTCGTTGCGGCGTTGACTTGGATCAATGTTCCTTTTTTCTTTTGCGAGGCAGTGTCGCCGACGCGATAGCCTTTCAGATAGTTGGCGAACGCATATACAGCCTGAAGATAAATCGTCGTCAGCAAGTGCTCACAATTGGCTGTATCATACACGCGATACGTACGTAGTTGTCTGCGTTCGTGAGTTGATCAACTGCCGATAAAGCACTGGCTCGAGCCCATCCATAAGCCTTACCCCCTACTACTTTAACATCCTTTTCTATGTCATGTCAGTAGCTGTCTGTCAGTGTTTGGAGTGGTGAGGTAACGCTTACTTGGTGTGCCAACGAGATGAGAATGGAAAACCTAACCCGATCATCAGTACTGAGTTTGGGAGATCAAAAGAAATCCTACGCACCTCGTGCAAAATTGTACGACTCGTACAAGGATTATCAAGAATCGAAGGGACTGTGACGGGGTCGCCTCCATCTGGTGGTACCATCTCTCCGATAAGTAATTTATCCTCGAATTTGGACACCGTCGCCCATCCTGTGTAGCTTCGACTCAGTTTATCGCAGACTGAGATGACAGTTCTCGGCGCTTGCCAGCCTTGTACGTTTGGAAGGAAATTCCTGTAAGTTGTCATGATGGCAGTGCCTTTTTTGCAAGATAAAGCTTTTTCTGCTCTCATGTGGTAAACTGTGTCTACCCAGTGATCACCGTCTCGATCGTCGCCATTCTCGTCTTTTGCTTTGACCCAGCGGTCATCATTATCACAGATGTAGAGAATTTCTGCTTGTTCAGGAGTGCTGACTGCGGTCATTGAGGAGAATGTATTGAAATAGCCTGTTACTGTTAAAATTTTTACTTATTTTTCTGCAGTGGTGGAAACCTACTCATGATTATTGGGCGTTGAAGCACACCTGCTTTGAACAAGTTCGCATAGGCAACTTGCTCGCCGGCATCATTACCAGCAGTCATTTTAGCAAGAACGTTCTTGGCCATATCCCAAGCCTCAGGGAACGAGTTCTTTGAGATACCGGGGTACTTCGTGTCGCACTTAGGGTCTACATAGTAGTTGACTGCTTGAGTGAAGGGCATGAGAGCTGCAGCAACAGAGAAGAAAAGAAAGGAGGAATGCATAGCGAAAGACTGAACGAAAGATGATCGACGAAAAGTTACTATCTAGATGTAAGTGTATGGAAAGTCTCCGTTTAATATTTAGTCCATCATCGCAGTCAGTGATAGACAGCTTTGTCGAGCATATCAACGCAGCAGTAGGTAAGGCGCGAAGGATTCCACTAAATCTCATCTGATAACTATTTCTATTCATGTCCCGGTGAACTATTTTCCGCCTTCACTTCAGCGGCTTCAGCCTCCACCTGACATGACAATTACCGGTCGAATAGGCTATATCCCATCTGGGAAAAAGCATAAACTATCTCATAAAAAAGAACGTTTCATCTTTCATTATCATTTAGGACGAATGAAGTGACCGGAACGGCTATCTGAGATGCCAAGGGTCAGCTCGCCGCAGGATGCACCCCAGAATAAACCTCCTAATCTCCCAATCACACTCTATGCGGCACCTTAGTACTAAATCCAGGGACGATCAAATCAGACGCAGGATATGATGTAATACTTCCCCTGTGTCGCTAGAATCATCCAATCACAAGACACAGTTCATCTGCACGCCAAGCGCAAACGCCTCCACGCAGATCCTTCGCTCACGGTTATCGTCGCCCACGCCCCCAAATCTCGACCTTAGATAAGCTTAACTTGCTTACATCCATGTGCGGCTGAAAGCGTCTTTTCTCGGATCCTAGCAGAGTGCCGAATCCCCCATTTTGGGAAAGGCAACGACTAAGCGGAATAGCCTCATCATTATGGATGGGAATAGCACACTATTGTCGCTTGATGCGGTAGCCCGCGATGCTATATCAGTGTCTGGCTTGCCCATGGTATGGACAAGTTCTGCAAGCTTTTCATCGTCGTTTCTAGTTATTTCTTACAGTCTACATTATAGTTTTGAAGTGATGGTTAGACATTCATTTCTTGCCGCCACGGTGGGGGCTTTCCTTTTTACGTCTGTGTTCGGATCTTCTGCAGATATACATCCGGTGGTGAGGAGACAGAATCAGATCATCTTTCCGCCGGCAAATGGTCCATGTCCTCAGAATCGAGGACAAACTCCTTGTATGTTTTCATTCAAGGCATTGAACATGATTGAGTTTCTAACACATTTTCTAGTTTCTTGTTTTGCCAAAGATTGTATCGATATTCCTGCACCAGGTGTCTGCAACATTCAGACACAGCAAGGCTTCCCAATTTGTGGATGTTGCACAAACGACGAGATACTCTGCTCTGCATGTGGAGGTGATGCTGGCGGTGGTATTGTAAGTACATCCTTCGAGCAATTAGTAGGTACATGACTGACTAGATTTTCAGTGCAAAGGAACTGGCAAATCAGGAGTGGGGTTCCAAGGTTGCGGTTGCACAGCAGATGATGGAGGAATTGATCCTGGTGATGCCACGAAAGTCTGTCCGGAACATAAAGGTAATGGGCAGAATACTTTCACGTGCGACAACTCAGCATGCGGTGGCTGCACCAAAACTGCGGGGATCTGTGACAAAAGATTTCCTGGGAAGGATAGCGCTGGGAGATCGTTCTTGGTTTACTGCGCAGGATGTCCTGCTGGTGATATTACTTGTGATAGTTGTGGTGGTGACGATGGAAATGGAAAATGTAAGTTTCTTTCCTAATTGTTGAAAAGCCAAATCTGATGTGTAGCTAGGCAAGGGTGATGTTGGCTCCGCTATTGGAACTCCATATCAAGGGTGCAAGTGTGGAAAGTCAGGGTAATTGATCCGTCTACAATATCTTGCATCAAATGTCCATTCCTAACTTTCATTTTCTAGAACAACACTCCCGCCTCCGATATTCCCTTTCCCCATTCCACCTCCCGCTTTTCCCCCAGTCCCGCCGGGAACCGGAAGACCCAAGAAGCAATGCCCAGAGACTCCACAAGATAAGTGCTCGGATTGCGATGGCAAAAGTGGCTGGTGTCAGTCTGGGCCTTCCGTTGGCTGCATGTGTAAAGATGATTGCCCAACTGGTGATGACGAGCCCAATTGTTCGGCTGAGGATTGCAAGGGGGAAGCAGATGCGAAATGTACAGTTGTAAGTAACCTGCACCTCTGACGATACTGCCATGAACAACAACTGATCCTAGCCTAGGGTCTGCACATAGATTGTGCTTGCAAGAAAGAAGCAAAATGTCCTTCCGCAGAAAACATTCTGAGCTGTGTCGAATGCGGTGGAGGAACTACAGACCATAAATGTAAAGGTCTGGCGGATCAGAACAATAAGTGGAAGGATTGCGATTGCATGGACTTCGACGATGATTCTGATGACGAGTATACTGCTTTCAGTGACTCCGACTACGATATGTGGGACAAAATCAAGGCAGCACTTCCTCCAGCAAGCTCACCGCCACCACCAGACAAACCAAGGGAACATCCTTCCAATAATCCATCCTGTGGTGGGAACCAAGCTAGCGGGCTACCTTCAAAGGTTACAACCGATAAGGGTGATGTCGCTCCAAAGGAACTTCAGTATTGGATGCGAGAAGGTACGACTGCACTTCCCCAGATCATTCAGCCTGCGCATACTAATATAGTGCAGTTTTATGTAACGATAAATGTGAGAAGCCTGCCGGACTCAACGTCAATTCTGTGGTCGCAACAGCAGTTGCGGATGGTTGTGAAATTGCCATCGCTCTTCCCAACAACGTTGAAGGATACGCGTATCGTGGCACTCACTCCCAAGGTCTGCAATGGCAAGATTGCTGGGACAGCTTCATGAACATCACCGAGAAATGCGTCAAAGACGATCCCGCAACGGGATGGGTCAACGGACCCGACGACTATCAATTCTACCAATCTGGGTATAGACCCATTAACGGAGATGGTAGCCGACATGCCCATCTCGACCCCAAAAACGCACTACCAGATGCAAACCCACCTCCACCCCCTGCATCCACAAGCGAAGTAGCCATCCCTCTCACCTCGCCCGGGCCCAATGGCGTCCAATGCACCGCCGACGACCGCGGCGGCTGGATGGCCGACTGCTGGAACCTAGCGGACAAATATACCGACGACCAGCAAATCTGCTCCAACGACCCCAACGTCTGTCCTCAGCCACGCACAAACTCCGTGTGCAAAGCTACGGGAGGCAAGTGCGATCCTAACGGGTCCTCTCAATTTGATATCTCCAGCTACTGCGTGATTGCCCAAAAGAGCAGCTGTGCGTTGGTGTTGGCGGATAAATTGAGTAGTTTTGGGTTCAATGGGTATTACTGTACGACAGGGAAGGAGCTAAAAGAGATGATTCGTTTGGAGGCGAATGCAGATGGGTGTGGGGGGACGCCGGATCAGGGGAGGGTAGCGATGTGGGGAGTTAACAAGGGCGCGAGTACGCTGTGTATGACGGGGAGCAAACATCCTGGGGTTTGTGGTGCTTGATTTATGTCGAATATGGTTTGTGGGCAAGTGATTCGATGAGTGCTTTCATGGAGTTTTGGCGTTGAGGCGCTGTGGTATGGAAATGCATACTAGGAACTTTCAACTTTGGAGGAAGTGGAAAATGTTGATTGAATTAAGATGGAACATTTTCTCAGTAAGACAATTGTCTGTTTGTTCTAGGAAATAAGACTAGCTATGAAATACATCTCTATGCTACAGTGAATCTGACATGAAGTCAAATAGATCACCTATCTCCTGGCCGCTTCGGCCCATTCCTAGTAACATTGAAAGTCCCTTCCACACAGAAAATCCTCCTCCCATCCTGTGTAGTAGCCTCTGCCCTGACTTCCCACTCGCCTACAGGAGCCGCAAATGGATACAAAGGCATAGGTGGTGAGCTTATCGTAGCATAGCCTGGGTGAATCGAAGGCGGACAAGAGCGGTGGTGCCCAACAGGGAAGTCTTCGTGGTCCGGACTTGGCACTAAAATATCTTGAAAAACATCGATATCACACAAAGGCGAGTAATACATTGGCCCTAGCTCTGGGCGACCGTTTATGACCCCCGTGACGTTTAACCATGGGACGTCGCCTGTCGCGGACATAAAATGGCCCCACATAGAAATCGTAAAGTAGAATCCACTGAAAGAAGAGATTATTAGTTCGATTGGAATGACGAGAAGAGATCAGGAGTTTATAGCTTACACTGTTGGGTGTGTGGGATAGAACATTAACTTGGAGAATTGGAAGAGATCGTTGGACGGGTCGGAGCAATGATATGCGGGTGATGAGCCGGGGATCTTAAGAGAGTCATCTTTGGGTGTTTTCAAAGGGTCTGTTGGAGATATCGCGATGATTTCTTGCTGAGGAGGGGTTCTTAATGTACCGGTCGCCATTATGGCTGTTGGGAGCAGCAGAGCCATAGTGGTGAAGAAACGAACTGTCAGATACATCTTGAGTTGAGGGATAATTGCCTGTGGTAGACGACTTCTCTTGCAAAGACGATAAATATTTTATCGAGGAAACCGTGTTGAGAAAACTGAAGCGGATTGAGGTCAAGAGAAAGAAAAATCGTATTAATGAACAATGTGTTTGGAACAAACCAGTGCTGCGCCGTGAATACACGCCAGCACCGCCCCATTCACTTTTCTGCCACACGGCTGCATCCCAGTGTTTATTATTAGCAGCTCTTTTGATACCCTCTGGAAATTCTATTGGTTGTTACAGGAGAACATCTCATCTACCAACGGTTTTGGCCAGTTGGTCGTTGTGCTTCTCAGCAGGTGTTGTGCGACCCAGGTAGTCCTTTCCCGATTACTAGGCCCGGTTCTGGTGATACAAGGAATAGGATCGTTCGTATTGGCTGTCCAATGAACTCGGCGATGAATATTTAGGCTTGCCTACTAAACGATATCCTCGCGTACGACTGCATTGCTAATATATTCTGGATTGCCTTGTCAAAGCCTCGGATTTGCGGTAAACCAGGCCCCTTGGAAGGTTCATCTACCAGCTTGAAACCTCTGTGTTGCATGCCTATGTATTCCAAGCGCGGATTAAGGGAACCACGGGTGGTTTTAACCTCAGTATCATCCACATAGATAGCACCGCGGTTTTCTCGATGAAAGATCAGCTCCTGCAATCTATCTACGTCCCGGCTTCGCGGCACAGCATGAAAAGGTCGAGCATGAGACAGATCGGCCCGCTCTACTGTCCTTCGTTTCCATGTCTTGAGGAAGGGTAGTGTCACACCCTCCCTCTTCCAAGTTTGACTCATTGTTGAAAGACACAGCCATAGGCCGTATATGAGTATACTGCCAAGTATGGTCTGTTGAGTCTGCATATTCACGGCGTGCTGGTCGCCATACCTATTTGCAGCTCCCTATGGGACTTGAAGGAGCTTGATATCGTATCCAAGGCTTGAGGCCGCATCTCACCCAATATGAAATTGTGAATATTTGTCCATGAGCGGCATGATGAGCCATACTTTCAAAACATCACAAGCCAGGATTTTTGCTCTTACAACAAGACCAAATCCATGTGCTGGATGACTGTTTTATGTATTTTTGAACTGTTGGAATCGTCGTAAGATTTCCTTCTCTGTTGGGGGAACCGGAGGCTTGGATCGAGCTGGCAAACATCTTTGCTTCATTGAACGAATATATAACTTCAACATCCACTGCAAATGTATCTCTCTCTCTTCACAGCACTTCAAACTTACTTGCTCACTTCTTTCTTTTCAATACTGTCGTTATATCAGAGGTTCTTGATATCACTCCACAGAACCACGAACCACCTTGTACATTTGTTTTAAGTTTTTGCAGCACTTTGATACTTACATTACATCCATCCTGGACCATCCAGAGTTTTTGAGATGATACTGTGGCAGTTTTTCCCAGTCTTGGTTGCTGGTAGCAGTATTGCCTCTCGTCTCAAATTGCGCGATGATGACCCTAAAGTTGCTGAAATCATTGCAAACGCAAGTATACCTCAATATGTTGCTCCATTCGCCGACCGCACCATAACAGATTGGCTTGCCGTTGGAGACTCTTTCTCTGCGGGAGTCAGTGCTGATGTCCCTGCTGACGAGCTCAATTGGTCGTGCAGCCGTTTCAAGATGTCTTATCCCAATCAAATGAATGAGAATCCACGCTTTCCAGGTCACTCGACGTCCCGAACCTTCGTTTTTGGATCCTGCACTGGAGCAACGCAGGAGGACGTAAGAAGCAAACAACTTGAGTCTGGTACACCCGACCTTAACGCAAACTATCCAAAAATTGGAACCCCACAGATTGGAACACTGAGCGTTGGAGGAAATGATCTTGGGTTTGGCGATGTAGGTCTCTTCTTGCTGGCGGAACTCAGAGCTACTAATGAATTGAAACAGATTGTCAATGCATGCCTCTATCATTGGGTATGGTACGGAGTACGTATCTCGAAATCTAGTCTTTGTTTAAATGTTAAAACTGTAGGTAGGACTGCAATGCACTCATGAAAACTGCACGCGAGAAATTGGAAGATCCTGGCAGGCCATTATTCTATGACCTGCTCGATACCATGTCTAAAGTCATGACTAGAGCGAGATCTGCCAATCCAACGTTTCAGCTGTAAGTACCAAAGTTGCTAGTTCCTCTGCTCATCATCATTCACCTTTGCTATCTACGTCAAGAGAACGGTAGACGCCGCATATAAGCTTATTGATTTATAGTTTCGTCACTGGCTACGTTGAGTTCTGGAACCAAGATAACCCCCAGTGCGACACTGTCTCTTGGGCACCTAAGTATAAGGCCAAAGCGTTATTAACCAGGACGCTGCGGGCAGACATGAATGATCTTGTACGAGAGTGAGTACTTGACACATCCAACACAAGATATTCATTCGTTGACAAGCTTCCAGGTTAAATGCCATAATCAAAGAAGCAGCTGAGATTTTAGGTACGCGGCAAGGGGGAGTCTATTACGTTGATGGTTGGCAGTCGCAATTTGATGGCCATCGATTTTGCGAGCACGAAGACGATCCGACATACCACAGCAGCCCAACCGCCGCAAGGACATGGTTTATACACTACGACACAAAATATGAAGATTCCTCAGTCACGGGCTTTGGTGATGCCAACAGTTCGTTCTTTGACCAAGTCGACGGTATCTTAATTCCACCGAAAGATGGCAAATCAACAGCCGACCAAATAAAGGAGGTTAATGGGAACACTTCCATGCTTAACCCTGCCTATACCGATTATAACTCGATGACTGCTGCTCTGAATAAACTCGCGGCGGACAATGCTACGTATTCAATGCTACCCATCGGATGGATTCGGGTGATGCACCCGAAAGGATCAGGATATGCAGTTATGTCTGATGCCGTCATAGATAATGTCCTGAATTTCAGAAAGGACGAAGCAAACTCCTCAACCTCAACCTCAAGCCAGGTTCCTCAGCCACAGAAAACGGACAGTACAAGCTCCACAACCCCAACCCCAAGTCAGGCTCCCCAGCCACAGAGAGCATGCGGTTTCGGCACCAACAAATTCATAAGTCGAGACGAGATGAATAAACAGATCAGCGTTTTCTGTGCCGATGCTGCTAAGCAAGGTGTTCAAGACAAGGATTCCGGGTCCCTACTCCGCAACTACAATACCGGCACTCGCGATGAGGTTGTTCTCTCTATTGACTGGCCTTCTGGTGTGGATATCTCTAAGGATATGGAAGCCGTCTGCAGGCTTTACATGTCGCAAATAATGGATGGTAAGATTTTTGCCTGTTACTGCTCTCTTCGAGTAGTCTTACCGATCACTAATGCAATCACTAGACTGCGACGCGAATGATCCCGATAACCCCCTCAACTGGAAGTATGGCGGCGTAGTGAAAGTCGACCCAGTTAAGTATAGCATCATGCCGCAAACAGACCAAGGTTACACACATGGCAAATGTAGCTTCCACCTTCAACAAGACGAGTCGTGGTCTGGTGTAGACGGTCCCGGCACTAAGAGAACCTGGAAATACCATATCGAAAAGGATACAATGAAGGATGGTGGTGGCAATGTAATTGGCACTATAGGGTTTGCTAGAAATGGCAAAGACGGGGTCCAGGTAGACGCTGGTGATGGGAACCCTCTCAAGTTTAATACGACGCTCCCTGATCCTCTGGTCATTACACCTGAAGCTGGGGGCGACCCGAGAGATTACATCCAATTCGGATATAGAGATCAATCTTGGACGACAAACGATCACACCGGCGTTCCATCTTGCACAGTCGGTGATTGGACTTCGCATTGGAGTCCTGCTGTAAGTAGCTTCGTTCTATTGAACTTATGGAGAAAGCTAACTCCTGGACTAGAACCGTAACATGGATTGTGTTTTCAAGTGTTGATTGGCTAATAGTGAAGGGGGTGGAGTTGTAGCTGGGTATTTGAACCAGGAGGATGCTACTTCATGGTCCTCATCAAATCTTTGGACATCAACTGCTCGGATTGGAATTACGAGGTTTCTGTACCAGTATTGTATTTGTAGTGGTATATTGCTGAGAGCATGAGCCCGGGTTGGGTTGAATTTGATGACACCGCTCAGTTATCAAAAGCAACGAAAATCCGGGATTTCGAATATAACACAAGTTGAGGTGGCAAGCTGATTGTGTGTAAATTTTGTAATGATGCGCATCGGGTTCCCAACCGGCTCGCTAGTGAATACATGTACCCTTCTAATGTGTAGGAATTCTATCAAGAAGAAAATGCGTTTCAATGGGGTTAGTCGTCATATCTGTAACACGTTACTTCGAAGGTTCCAGTAAGATTGCACCTGGTTAAAATACCGAGTGGGTACCCCGCATGCAGGCAGTTGAGCCCAACTTGAATGCCGAGAGGGCTTTGATAGACGCGCCCTGATGTGACGGTATCCGTTCTCTACACAGTCAGCACCAACAACAGTGGGTGTCATTATTCTGTACGCACCACCTCAAAATATTCAAATTTACTACAACTTCAATAATTAATATTAAACTCAACTTATAAGATATTTTAGTAAACAAAGTATCTAGATCAACTTCTGAATTCGATCTTTAGTATCCTATTTTCAAATAAAAATTTAAAAGTTACGTAAATAGAATAATATCTTCTTATAAATTAAGATTTTCAGCTTTAATTTTCAAGATAAAGGTGATATTTAATGAAAAAATTATCTAGCACAAAGTTCTTCTCCTTAATCCAGGCTTTAAAAAAAATCTTTGTTCGAGAAGATAAAATGAAAATTGAATTAGTTATGAATTATCTAGAATAGTTGAAATAGTGATTTTTGTTAGAGATATTTTGTTGCTTGTAGGCCGTGCGTACGGAATTCTGACACCCACTGTTGCCAATGTACCGATATTTGCTAATCGGGAGTCCCATAGTGACCTTCGGATATCACATCAAGCCTCTGGGTTCTGGATGCTTGTCACGAAGCGACCATTCATCCACCAAATCTAGATTTTTATTCTTCCTCTCAGCTATACTACAGAGACATCTCACCCGAACATCATCCGGGAAAAAATATTCGAGTATGGTATCTACTTCCACTACTCGCAAGCGCCGATTATAGATTAACCTCAATTCTGATAAATCTAATTAAGAGAAGGTTTTGCTATGTTATAATCGCAGCTAATAATCTTGCTATATAAATTCGAAATACGAAGAATAAAATCTGAAGAACGAATAGAGTTTTAGGTATGTATAAATAAGAACTAGTAGTAAGAGGAAGAATGGAGATGAGAGCCGCAGTAAAGGAAACATAGGGTAGAAAGAAATTTTCACCTGGGAGGCTTGGTGGATAGAAAATACAACTGTAAATGACCTGAAGTAGTTACAAGTGTTACAAATCTCCTCTCCCCTCCATCCAATACTCATATAGCCATTTGTCAATATCAAAATTCTCCATCTCAGGTGCACTACTACCATCCAGGAAGCTAGCACCGAACGCCGCGCTACTGTCATTGTTTTGTTGCCAGATGTTGCCGAAATCCCCATCCTCGCTTTGGTCCGCCTCGCTTCCCTCAGACTCATATTCTCCATACATTCTCCTGTATTCCCCCTTTGCCTCTTGATATTCATTCTGATGATTGTTATGGAATTCCTCTCTCTCAGCGCGCACTGCCTTCTTAATATCTTTCCATATACGGTAAGGAATCTCATAAAAATTCACCCGTGCCTTCTCAACATGATCATCCTAATCCTCACCAGACACACCATATAATCTACGGATCTCCTTTTCCAGCCCCCTGCAGTATTCACTGAGAGAAAACTTAGATGTTTGATGCTTACGTGCGTTATCCTTCAAGTCAGGGTCTGAATCTGCGATGACTTCCGCAGCGTTATAGCCGCATAGTGTAAGAGCTTCAGTCCACTCGTCCTCGCGCTCAATGATGAATGCAAGCTCGGACGGCGTTCTTCCATAATTGCTGGTTGCGTAGACATCTGCACCGGCAGTTAAGAACAGCATAAGAAGATCTTTTGACATCTTAATGCTGCTCTAGCGGTCCCGTATGGATTGGCCGCGCATTTTAGGATGAGGAATCTCGAGAAGCTTGTGGAGAACTGTATTCCCATCGATATTACGGCATAATATGTCAGCCTTTCTTTCTAAGAGAAGAACTGCTTTCTCAGCTATGTAGCGATTTTGACCGATGTAAGACAAATAAGACGCAAGGATTAATAGAGGGAAATTCTTTGTGCCGTTATAATTATTATAAGACTTGTTCACACTGATAAAAGGCTCTGCAAAGTCTAGGATTTGTTTGAAAGCTGCCTGGGCCAAATTATTATCTATTAGGCCTATGAAAACAGTTGTGCTTACAGGTGGATACTGGTGAAGAGCCTGTATGAATATACTAACGCCTTCTTCAGAATCAATGGCAACGTCGACCCCCGCTTGTAAAAGTAACCGCTGGCAATCACTCGTTCGTTGGTTTACTGGTTGGCGTATTTCCGCACTGTCGCTAACAAAATATTCAGGTGTACAAAGCGGAATATTCTTGTCGAAACTAGTGGCCATTATAGTTAGTTGAAAGGAAATTGTTTCGCTTTGTCACTGTCAACGGGTCTTACTAGGCATTCATTTTCAGGATTGTGGGAAGGATTCTCATTCTGTTCGAAGCTCATAATCGACTGGAGGTCGTTGAACGAAGCCCTTGCTACCTCACCTTCCATAGTAGAATTCGGAGCTCGAGCATAAGTTAATCGTCTTTCCATGACAGACTTTGAAGGGTTGGACGGGTAGACTGATATGTTGCCTGGAGTGTGAGACGAGATTGGAACAGATGATGCCGACTTGGGAGAACAGACAGAGCCCATAGATATGCTTCTATAGCTTTGTTGAGCTGGAAGAGGGACCTCATGGTAAAGAGAGGAGTTGAAGAAGCAATCAGTTCGAATGCTGATTTCCGTAGGCGGAGCTACGAATGTCAGTTTTCTGATTTAGAGAAGTGGTAGAGAGTAATAACTTACGCGGTGGTGTTCTAACATGCAACAATGACTTCCAAAGCGTAGACTCCTTCCACCGAGCGATTGTTTCTTCGTTAATCATGCGACCCCTGACGCGAACATGTTTACTTACTTTTCCTAGCTCGTGTTGTCTGTAATGAATTTGCCGTAGGATGGTTTTGCGCTGCGCCTTGGTGCAATTTCGTTGCAATTTCATCTTCTTGATCTTTTCCTTATATTGTCGTTCGCTTCAATAAATTCAATTATTATGACTTGTTCCAAAACTAGGAGGGTGATGCTTACGTAGCGTTAAATTCAAATTCTTTATTAACGATATCCTTAATTTCATTGATTGTTGTTTTCTCCTCGACATCATACAAGTAGCGGATCAGATCTAATGCTGGCTCCCATAATTCATCCGTCATGGTAGGAGCCTTTTGTCTACGCTTCTGAGCAGCTGGCCCTAGACTAGAACTCTTTGGCAAGAGTGAATTTGGTTGGAGAGCATTCGATTGGAACGAATCTAGCTGGAGCAAATTTGATTGGAAAGGATTCGACTGAAAAGTGTTTGATTGGAAAATATTTGGCTGGAAGGAGGTTGACGGTGCAGTCTGATTGTCGATGGGATTCACGATATTTTGGTTCAATTCCGTGTTCAAAGCCAAAGACGGCTACATCGCATTCATCGCCATCGTTGGTGACCATGTGACTTGTGCAACATTAAAGGAGGTCAAGTCTGACTAGGTGAGATTTTGAAGTGTGAAGGACGAAGAATCACCCTCTGCTGGAGGATAGCCTTGCTGTATTATCGGATCTAAAGGCATAGTCCATAGAGCATCGTTAATATCGAACGTGTGGGGGCCATGCTGGGTAGGGGCTGGGTTCCAGGCGGCAGCATTGTACGATACAACAACTAGCATATCTTGATCATCCATTATACTAGTAATGAGTAACGAGATTTGAACTTGCAGATTTGAGAGAGGAGGCACGATACTTAAATATGTAAAGCCTTGCGCATAGAAGATACGAAGCCTGCGACCCGGCGGCTCCTGTACGTGGCCACCCGAAGCACAATAGTACTTTTGCTAATTGGCGTTGTGTAGGTTGGGACTGCCTGACCTCAATTTTACCCACCGCTTTTATCTGCCAGCTGCATTCTAACTAGTAGGCTTGTGGATAAAGGCTTGAAAAGCTTAGGTCGCAGATTGTACTTTTTGCTTACTAGGCAAAGCGAGGCCACACACGTCCACTTGGCGTATAGGCCAATTAACAAAAAGTACAATCCTCAGCTTACCCTGAATCTGGTATTTGCAAAAAGTACAATATCGTGCAGATGGACAGTAACCAATGATCAAAAAGTACTATCTTCCCTACTGGCCTAGGAGCTTATAGATTTCACAACTTCCTCAGACTAGGATACCCAGATAGTACTTTTTTCACAGCAACTAGGAGGTCATAAGTATCATAATTTCGTACATAAAGAGGTGGTATATATACAGGTTAAAGACTCAGATACAACACTAAAGCTTTGAACAGCAATCTCATCTCATATATGAAAACAACCGGAAGCCTTTCTTAACACTACCAAACAAGCCATAGACACTTCATACTTTCTGCTCTATTTCAAAAAGCCTCCTTCATCTAGTGGTAATTGACTCTTAGTATCTACCCATACATGATTAAATAACGATAGTTAGACTTCTCCTCACTACATCTTCATTATAGGCAACTTTTTCTCGAAGATCAGAGCTGATAGTAAGTTTCCCGTGTTTTCGCCGAAACTTCGAAACGAAAGAGAGTAATATCAATCAACTAGTTACTAATGTTCAAGAAGGAGATTTCACCCAAAAAGTCCATATATACAGCGAACTAGATACCAAGGTCATCAAGCACGGAACGGTTCTGATCGACCCTGGAAACGGTGGCCCGAACCTAATTACAAACGATACAATACGATATATACACGGAGAGCCGTCAGGTTCCGGATCGACTATCATGACATATGATGGCGCCGAGAGGGAAGTTGGCGAAGAAGTTGTATTGACCTTTTCAGGACCTGGCCCGAAAAAAAGATACTATACTGAAACATTCCGCCATATGCCTTTCATCGTAGAGGGCATTGACATAGTCCTCAATCACGACTTTTACATCAAAGTGTTCCCGAACAAGATTCCACCTATGTTAATGATTAGGACAGGGGGAAAGAATCAATCCGAAAGTATGATTTTATTTAGAACTTACTCTTGGAATTCTCTGAGACTGATTTGAACAAGACCAGAAGCGGCAGAGAGAAGTACGTGCGCGAAATCAAGAAGAGAATGCACAGCGGCAGGAGGCAGAGCGTCAAGAAGAACTTCGAGCAACGGAGGAAAAGAGACTAGCTGAGGAGGCACAGTATGGCAACTGTTCAAATCATTCTTCGGGAGGAAATAATGGCTCCTCTGGATAATAAGCCCAAGATGATAAATGGGAACTGCTACTGTATGAATAAGGGTAGTATGCTCGATCATGAGATGAGTTTGAAAGCAGCGGGAGTTCATAGGATTTTTGATGAGTACTTAGACGGAAGCAAAAAGTTTGATAGGGAGGAAGTCCAAAAGCAATATTTGTTTATACCTTTCATCTCGTGATATGTTTCATGGAAAGGGTCAGGATGAAGTGCTTCCCACAAATACGACTTGCACGCTCGCGAACCTATCGTAGCGATATGTTAGCGACAGTCTAAGGCAAGATAATATATGACTCACCCAGCAGTTGCGGCAAATATCTCGACTCTTTTCGCATTCATAGTCACTATTAACGCCAAAGCGAATACTACAGTGAACATAGCGATTATACCCAACCTTACCAATATTCCACGAACTGAATACAGAACTATTATAGCCAGAACTGGCAACAATGAAGCGATGGCTGTCCCAATCATATCGGCTACCCTGATCACAGTATTCTCTTCGTACTCGTATATCATGCTTTCCTCATCAGCTTGTCGATGATAGCGCCACATCCTCAATTTGTACCAGACTGCTGTCAGAGGTTTCCGCAGAGCTCTGGTGAATGAATCAGTCGCTATTCTATCAGTTCTGATGACCAGCAAGTCCTTCCCTTCTTTCCAGACATTCCTATCCAAGCCTTCCAGGGCACAATCACCCTGTCTTGGATCGACGAGCCAGTTGTTCAAAAATTCGAGGTTTCCGGATTCTGGCAGATCAAAGGTGGCTAGTTGACGTTGTTGAAAAAGACACTCATCTACATATTTATCAATAACAAACTCATATTCGATCTATTAGAGGTATCTTACTATACTCTCTCAACTTCTCCCTCACACATAACATTGTATAGTACTACGAGTTCACCACACCATCTTTTCTTTTATTCAAACAATACCAATTCTTGTTGCGGACTCTTACGGTAGGATCTTCAGACTCGCAGTCTTTTCTCGTAAATTCATTGAGGTCATTCTCGAGAATAACAAGCTCTGCTTGTAGGTAGAGCAGGTTTCGGGTGTTGAGAGTCGCAAAGCGGCGGTATATCCCCACCTCAGGATAGGTAAGAGCACTGGCCAGGTGACGACGCACCCCCCCCTTTTTACAACCATTTACTTCGATATTTAATTAAAAATCAACCGTACAATATTTCGGCTTGAAATTGAAAATTATTACTAGTGTACAGGGGCCTTTCCTTTCACTTTAATTACATCTTCTAACTTGCATGTTAACCTTTCGATCTCCGGGCGGAACGTCTT